>QRDG01001574.1:134271-411302 GCA_012064385.1 Puccinellia tenuiflora
CCCACCGGTCAGTGCCCAACCCGAAACGTTTTCTTTCTTTTTTTTGAACGAGGGAACAGAGCGGAGGGTGGCCGGCTCCGGCGATCTTACCGGCGACGGTTGGCTGCGGCTAGGGCGAGGGACAGGGGTGGAAGAGGAAGCAGGGCGTCTCGGGGAGGGTGGCGCAGCCTGTCCGCGAACTCACGTCCACGGCGAGCACGCACAGCACCCGGGCATCTTCTTTGGCGGGGGTGGCTTCGGGTTGATGAAGAACTCGTCCATTCCGGCCACCAACTACCCCGGCGAGCTCGGCATCGGCATCGTGGTGGTCTGTGGAGGCTCTGGGTGGAGGGAATCGATGGGGGGAGGGACAGGGGTGAGGAATTCGAGCGGAGGCTAGCACGGCCAGAGCAGGGTCGGTTCCGGCGGGGTGGTGCTTGCCCCGGCTCGAGGCTGTGGTGGCAGTCGAGGATGGGAGTGGGAGAGGTGGTGCAGTGCTCAACGGTGCCTGGGGGGCGCTTCTTATACCCGTCCCGAGGGTGGCCGCCGTTGCGGCGAGGTGTCGCCAGGGTGTGGAGGCGACGGTGGGCGGGGCGTTGCGGGAGCGCTGGCACAGGAGACGCACGAGGAAAAATTCCCGGCGACGGACCGGTCCGTGCGGCGGAGGAGGCGCTGACGGGAGGGCCCCGGCGAGCACAGGGCTTGGACGGCGCGTCGGCTAGCGCCCTGGCGTGTGCACGGCCGCCGTCCGGTCGCTCCGCCGGCGATGCGTGGGTGCTGGGAGGGGGAGAGTGAGGTGGGGCGTGGGAGTCAGGCTCGGGCGCGAGGGTGTGGTTCGCCGTTGACCAGAAACGGGCGGCGCCCCCACGGCCATGCCCATGCCGGTCCTGGCATGACCAGGCCATGCCAACGTCGGCATCGGCATCAAACTCTCAACTCCGGGATCCAAACGAGATGCTGCTCGCGTCACTGTGCGCCAAACTTCAAAATCTACAACTTTGACGATCAAACTTTTTGCAAATTCGAAAGTTGATCCGACCAAAAGTTTTGTAAAACAGTGCTGGCCAAAAAGGGGATATGCAATTTGAGCAAGCAAAACATTTTTGCTTTGGCCAAGATTTTTCCTGGAGGTGTAGGTATGCCTTGTGCTGGTGTCTAGGTATCCTCCTCCCTTCACAAAAATTATTTGCCTGGTTTTTTTGAAAATTTCTAAGTTTTGGGCAGGAACTTGCATAGGGGAAAAGTCCAACATCTTCTTCACAAGATACCAAATGTTTTTGCATAAATGGCATCTATAACACCTAGGGATCACTCCCAAATTTTTGTGGAATTTTTGGAGACATAGAGACAAGGGTTCCTTTGGAAGGCCAAATAAAAGGTGAATTTTAAAAGAGAAAGGAATTCTCCCAAAATCAATAGTTGACCAAGGTCAAAGGTCCAAATCTCAAGTACCGAGTGGGAGGAAATTAGAAGACACAAGGTCCCACTTGATTTAGCAGACTAGAAAAGTTTTAAGGTTTAAAGGATTTTCCTGCGGTTTAAAACCAAACGCATTTTAAATAACAGAATAAGGCGTTTTGAAAAAATTTAAAAAGGCCAAAAATCTGGGTGTTACATACTCCTGCCACTCCTGTTGCCAAGGCAAGTGGCACACTTGCATACTTTTCATCCTATTATTTTGATATATGCATTGTTGTAGCTTTTACTTAGAAAATTTGCATGATAGGCGTATTAGTATTGCTATGCTAGACATGTTTAGTATTACCCGAGAATATCCCTAAGTGTCTAGCACCTATTTGTTAACTTAGTAGATATTAGCATTGCTACGCTCAAAATTGTTTTATAAAAGTTGGTAATGAAAAACTACTAAGTTAACGAACCACCTGGGTGGATGTGGCTTGTGGATGGAGGTTGAAAGTTGAGTGGCTGCTTAGGCTCATCTAGGTGAGTGCACCTGGGTTAGACCCAGGCTCATTTAGGTGAGTGGACCTGAGTATGTGCACTTGTGGATTGCCACCCAGGGACAAAGAGATCGAAGTTGCTCCAAGTGAAGATTGCTTACCGTGCAGCCATAAGTCATATGGGCTCTGGCTTGACTAAGTATGTAGTATGGAACCGGCCCGGCCTGACAGGTGGTGGTAGAGGAATGTAGGTGGAGCGCGTCAGGACGGCAGTGGTCGGGAAAATACTTCGGAAAAGTCTCGTCTTCATCTCCTCCTTTCCTTTTCACTTCAAGAAGGGTCAAGGTCAGAATGGGTTGATGAAGTCTTATGGTGAAAGTGCACAACCTCTGCAGAGTGTCAATCTAAGTACTTAGCCGTGTCCCCGGTTACGGACAATTCTGAGCAGCTGAACAAGGACGTCAACGGAGGATCTCATCATTCTAATTTATCTAAGTTAAAACTTGATGGGTGAACAAGGGTAGTTGAGACGGTGGTTGTCATGCCATGAAAGTCTCGTATAAAGGAAAAGTTTTATAAAGAGTTAGGAAAAAGTTGGCTTTCTGCAAAATAGCCTTCAAACTCCACCAAGCCAAATATGCATATAGGTTACTAGAGTTGTTCCAATATGAGTCCACAAAGTGTCACTTGCCAGTTCCATTTTATGGTTCTGACCCACCTTGTTGATATCTTTTTATCAGGTTGTTCTGACGATGAGTGAGGTTTCGTTAAGGGTTTCGAGTCTGCAACCAACATGTTTTCGCCTGTGGCTACATGAAGTTTGGGACTCCATGCAATAATATTTAGTCTTCCGCTGTTATTTCCGTTTTGTGCTAGCTTCGAGCTATGCAAAGTTGTAATGGTTTATTTTGACACTAGATTCAATCGTGTAATAAATTGATACAATGTTGTGATATTTCATCGTAAACTGTGTGTGCAAATGAATCGATCCAGGGGTTTGCACTATACACAGGGATCTTGCCTATTTTTAAGTGCAGGTCCGCTACACTTTGCCCCCGATTATATGCGGATCAATTCCCAGCGAATCGCGTTGACCAGCAATTCTCTCCTCCTTCCCCGCTTGCACGGAGCTTCTTTCCAATCCTCCATCGCGCTGCCCGTCAAGGCCTCCCACCAACGATGCCACTCAACGGGAAGCTGCTGCCCCTACGATTACGTCCCTATGGCTATGATGCCGACGGGGAGGTTGCGGCTTCCTCACACGAATCCCCATAGGAGTTCATCGTCGCTGCGCACGTAGCCGCCTGCGGCCTGGTCCCTCCTCGCCACTCAGCGCTGCGCTCCCCACCACCCAGAACCACCGCCTCCGTGCACAATGTGTAAGCTGCCATCGCCCGCTGTCCTCGCTCGCCGCCGCCGATCCCACCGAACACGGAGGCACTCCTGCCCCATGCGATCCCACGCCAAGGCCGCCACTGGAGGATTGCGGCCGCTAAACATCACGCTTGCGGCCACTGGAGGTCAAGACGCCCATCCCGCTCGCCTGCTGCTGCTGCTGCCGGCGTCGCTGCCCTTTCTCTCGATCCGGCGCCGACGAGTGCCCCCTCAACCGCTAAGGGGGCATGTTCGGATTCAGCGCCACCAGAAAATCCGAGTTTCCCAGGTTACCTCCATCAAGGTACTCACTTCATCCGCTATGTCGCAGTTCCAAGTGCCGACGACCACCTGGTTGTGGTATGTTTCCAAGTACGTGATTTCTTCTTTTAATAATATTACGATTGTTTTAATGGAGATACAACTGCAATCTGTCAACACATGTGTGCGTGTAGACTTTGTTTTCAGTAACATGACTAGAACTGAGGTTGAGAACTTTTTGAAGTCTCAAGATATATATGCGAGTGTGCACGCTCTAATAGTACCATGTTCTCCTTTTTTCCATCTGGTGTGCAACTTGATCGATGTTTCATATCTGTTGTAGGCCTGGCAGTTTTTTCTTCAGTTTTTGGGCTGATTTTGAAAATACAGAAGTCAAGCGCTCCATAGAGATGACAAGCTTCACAGAAAGAAGATCCCGACATTTGGTTCCTTTCACGAGCAGAGCGGTTCAGTAGATTGTGGTTTTTGCAATAAGAGATGTCGGTGCAAGCTTTATTTGTCAAGGCATTTGCCGGCTTTCTAATTTGGGAAGTGATCTTTCCCTCGCATGAAATTTAGGAAGTGCCCTTCAATCAGAGGCCGAAGCTTTTTTTAAACTAAGCTTTATATATCAGGTGATAGAAAATTCATTACATTCATGATCGATCAGGCTAGCCACACAAGGCGGAGCTGATTCAGGTAGTACATTCTCTCTTACACCACTATGGCAAAAGTTAGCAAGGTAGTGAGCTACTTGGTTTATTAATATGTTAATCTTTGACACCTTATAGTTTGTATAGTATCCTGCAGGTTCCTGATATCCTTCACAACACCGCAGATAGCTGACTTACTGACTGCTGCATGACCCCATAATTTCAAATATTAGAGAAGAGCAGTTCCAAGTGCGTAAAATAGGCAGGATTTATCTGATGCTTTGGAGGCCTGCTATGGCTTCAGACATTTCAGCATTTTGGGAAGTACTCTATATTACACGAAGCGGTCAGCATTACTCTACCTGTATTATTTCTGAGGACAGCAACCCATCCCCCTCTATGCTCACGCTCGGAGTAGCTACCATCAAAGTTTGATTTTTCCCCAGCCTGCTTCAGGTTTAGTCCAAGTACCGGCAGCTTCTTTTTTGTGAGTATTTCTACTAGCAGCCTCCCCATGGATCAGACGTTTTCCTTTTGGGTCAGCTAGCTCTTCGATGTCCCCATTGTCCTGGGAAGATATCAGAAGAATTTGTAAGAAAAAAAGCAGACTAATCAACTCTACATTTACCATCACCGAAGTTTTTATTCATAGTAAATGTCGCAAATGATTTTGTATGAGTCAAGTAATAGGTTCCTCAAGTTTACTCTTGCAAACTTTTGAATTCTTTCTTGCAGCTTATGTTCTTTTCAGATATGGTAATGTTCATCTCTGTGTTGAATAATTCTTAGGATCCAATGACATTGGATTTAAATACACAACCCACTTTATGGCAAATTTTCGGCTTAGCACTCTTCATAAATATGGCTCCATTTTTTCCCTTGAAGTGGCCTGTGACAAAAGGCATCTTCCTGTTGCTATTGAAAAAGATAGGATCGGACACCGACACAAAGTCAATCCTTAGCTTATTTATTAGCTTTTCCATGTTTTCTTTAATAGTAGTATAGATATAGATAAAAAAGGCTGGAACGTTTTTGACAGACCATATCAGTGCTTCAATTACAGACCTATCATATAACCATTTGTAATCCCTTGGACAGCTGCCACCCTGTGCTTTCTGATACAAGGATAATTTTCTCCCAGTAATTCCATAATGCAGCAAAATAGAGTGCTTGGCGGTAATATGCTCCAACTCTCTAAAGCTGCAACAATGCATGGGTTCATGCTATGTACAGTTTTGTTTTACTTTAAGATGGTCGGTATATTAAATTTGACTTATTGGTTTAAATTTCATGGGTGTGTCAGACCATGACTAAGTATTTTCTGAAAAACTAGCATCATTTTTTGCTTTAGCATCTCTCATTTTTGTAGGCCTGAGGCCTCAACATGAAGACCTGATATATACTGTCATTCAGTGAGTTGCCGCCGCTTAATAATGTATCCTCATAGGAGGTGGAGAGTACTTATTCTGAGGATGAAGCAACAATTAGATTTACCTTCCATCCTAGAAAACTATCTTGGAATTTTGTACAAAAGAATTTGACTGATGTTACTCTTTGTTCTGTTATAATAAAGACTGGGAAGACATAGAAAACACAAATACACAACAATGATCTATGATTACAACAGTATAATTCGGCTGTTATGACAATGTTCTATGATCACGAAAGTATAGTGCTACTTTATGTACCACTTTAAAAACAATCTTTTGAGAAATGTTTCTTTCATATGAATTTTAAGGAATTAACATGTGTATGAGTGATCTTGCCGGATGAACTATTTTTTGTGAATTCAAGGATGATTCATCATACTACTTCAAAATATAGAAATAATAATGTGCTTGCAAAAAAATTGTAGGGAAGTTTACAAAATTTAATTGAGACGTGCTTGCAAGCTTACCCTACCAACCAGGGCACCGGTGGAAATATATAACATTAACATGCTCTTGTGTTTTTCATGTAACATTTTACAGTTTACTTGATCATATAACATGGTATTCTTGCATAATATAATAGAGCCTACAACTTATATGATGTTGTAAATTGAAGGATTATCTGTTAGGCTGTTTTGAGGAGAAAGGAGGATGACCGAGACGATTTTTTCAACCATGTTCACATACCCAAGGCATCATGTGGTCATCGGGATGGTGGTGGTGGCTGACAGGTTGCTTCAGCATGATGGAATTGTGTTTGAAGTTCGTTGACGGTTGTTACTTGGTTTTGTAGGGAACAATTGTTATTCGATCGTTTAAATTGCAATGTTGTAAAATTTATGCGTTGAGTTTTCTTTCCCCATTTTTATGGAAGTTTCTGAAATGTGAAATCGTCAATCTATTCATGTCAAATGGTGGGTAAGCTTTTTATTTGCAAGAAGTTACAGAAATGTATCTCCTCAATACCAACTGATCAACAAGTGGGTATGCATGTCTCTACGGTTTTGAAATTTAGCAAAAGATAATTTCAAATAATAGTTATTGTTTCGTTAAGACCTATACTAAAAAATGCATACATCGTAACAGTCATGGACTCATAAAAGCATGATGAACCATGCAACATATAATAGTAAATAAATATCGTGCATTGCATGTGCACGCTAACTAGTCTAAATAAGGGTATATCTGGTAGAGTTGCTCTATAACATCCTCCAGCGCACATCCAAGATCCCGATCCCCTCCTGCCGTCAAGCAACGAGACGGCACCTGTCGTTTCACGGTCGAAAATGGTGAAGATCTGACAGACAACGGCTAGGGTGCAACTCTAGTGGTGGCCTCTCTTTTACGAACGGTTGGCGTTGTGGGAAATTACGATTTTTTTTTTTTTGAGATGAGATTATTTTGGAGCACAGTGAGAGGGTCTGACATTGCGCAGTGCGTGTAACAAAATACTTGTGCTGGCCTTTTGCACAAAAGGTGCCCAAAGACGGTGCAAATTGCCAAAGAAACAAAAAGACCAAACCAGAACAGCAAACGGTAAAAGTAAGAGAAAGAAGGACCAAATCAAGAAGTAAAAGTTATACTAACTGGTATCGTCATCAGGATACAATTCTATGCCGGTGAAGGGTGGAATTATCCCTTCCCCGGCATTATTTGATCCCGGAATATACTCTCCTACGCCCGCACGAATTCCTTCCAGCGAACCTCGCTGATCAGCCATCCCTAAATACACAAATCCGAGTGAGTTGTATCGAGCCTCCTCGGTCTCTTAGTTTTTGCCTGGATCGTGAACAGATCCTTTCTTTTCGAGCTCTGATTTCTGGGCTTGATTTGTTGTTTCTTGGGTATTTGTTGTTGCTTGGGTTCAGATTACCCAAGAGTGTTGATCTCTTCAGGTGGTGTTCGTCGAATTTGGGGAGGAAATCGGAGGTGTTTTTGGGTGGTGTCGGTTCCCGATCCTGCCCTGGTGGTTTCTTGATTTTATCCCGCGCTATGCTTCCATTGGTGTAAAGTTCTGATTAATTCAAGGTAAGGATAATCCCCGATTGGGGGATTGGGCAGTTCTTGATTTCTTCGGATTGGTTGGACTTCTGAGGTGAAAGCAATAAGGGTTAGGAATGCATATTCTTGAATGTTCTCATGATTGTGAATGAGCTGGGGAATAATGAAAAGGTTGATCTTTGAGATGGATGGCCTAGGTCGCCCGGAAATCACATGCTAGAGGTTCCAGTGTTTCATGGTTTGATGTTTGGTGCCACACGAAACCTCATAACTTGTGGGCAAAATGTACGCCGTCGGGAAGGTCTTGTATACTGTCGCCGCCCCATTCCACCCATTTGGCGGCGCCGTCGACATAGTAGTTGTGCAGCAGCAGGATGGAAGCTTCAAGAGCTCGCCGTGGTACGTGCGGTTTGGCAAGTTCCAGGGGGTGCTCAAGACAAGGGAGAAGGTGGTCAAAATTGCTGTGAACGGCATCGAAGCCGGCTTTAATATGTACTTGGATAGCAATGGTCAGGCTCACTTCCTCAGGGATGCAGACTCAAGCACTGCAGAAGGGGGCTTTGTTGTGCCTGCTTCATCTTCGGGTGATGAACGGGTGGTGCCGACGCAGGATTCTCAGCTAAGGAAGTCAAAGAGTACTTCTTGTGATATCTCAACCATGGAAGCTAGTGCTGGGGATGGGAAGGTACTCGCAAGACGGAGCACCATACTTGAGCGGATGTTTGGACGGAAATCAGTTAAGGACAGTGCCCATGCTGTGGATAGGGTGTGCTCATTAGAACGTGCGGAGATTGCTGCCGAACTCCTTGATACAAATTGGTCGACATCACGTGGTTCGGAAGCTCGTAGTTCTAATCATGAACCATCCAGTAATCATCTGACAGATGCTGGCAAGGGTAAGGTGGAAACCACACAAATGGTATTTCCAGATTGTAGCTTTGATCATAACAAAGCTATGGGTTCTAATTGTGACAATGTGGACAACACCGTTGGTAATCCACATGAAGGACGGAAGAGTTTGGGAGATGAAAAAGAGCATTGTAAAGAAACCACTAGTGTTGAGGAGGAGGTTGTTGCGATTTACATGCTTAAGACTGGTGACTTCGCTGATGGGATAATCTCAACTATAGACCGATCAGGATCAGCATCTCTGCCAAATGATATGGATACTGGGAAGAGTATCAATGGTCCTTTTGGTACTCAAGGTGAGTTGCAGGGTAACTTTGAAGATGTTACAATAAGGGAAATGAATACGGAGGAGGTCCTTTCCCACGGCATTTTTGAAATTCGTGCAATTGAAACAGACATTCCGGATGGTAAGAGTGAGGTGGTTTCACAGTTTATGGCTGTTGGTTCCGATGGAGTCAGCCAAAATTTTACTCAAACAAATTCACCAATTTATAGCACCACATTATTTTCAAGTGAAATGCATGATGGTTCATTGATTGATTGTGGTCATGATGCATGTCAAGAGAAAGTGGTCAGCATCAGTAGCCCGGGGACTGTGGAGAATTCCTGTGATGTGTCCAGTATTTTGGCTGATAAAGTTCGTGATACTAAAGGTATCTCATTGACTGACGGTCTACGGTCTGAAGAGTGTTCCAGTGTCTCCAGCGAAAAAATAGAAGAGATAGATGTTGATGAAAGGTCACTGTCATATCATGGTGATTCCAGCAGTAAAGAAGACATATATAACTTGGATGTTCCAGAAGTTTCTGTTTTTGAGGACCTTAATTCTCAAACCTCTCAAGCTAATCTTGCTGATAAGGGTATTTCTGTCGATACGCTTGTCAATGACCACAGAGATATTTCTGTGGACACTGTTGCAGATGATCATAGTACCTGCTCAGCTCATAATTTAGCTTGTCAGAATGGTCTGCTATATCCTGATGCTTCTTCCAGTGGTATAGATATGTTGAGTTATGTGCATGAAAATGATCCCGACGATGTAACGGAGGATTGCACCTTGGAAACTAAAATATGCTATGGTGAACATGATGTTCCATTCATTCAGACATCAGAAATGGAAGTTGTGAGCAGAGCGTGCATTACTCAACTCGCTAATTTCCCTAATAAAGGGGAAGGTGAAGTTTCACCAATTATGTATGGTTCCAGTTTGAGCAAAGTCCACATGGAAAATACCAAACTGGATTATGATGAGAACGGATCTAGTTCTGCAGGTGGAGTTGAAATTGGGCCTGTGCCTGAGGAGCCAAGTAACAAAGCAGCCGTTGTGTCGCTATCAAAGCTTGTTGAGGAAAAAACTGTTTGTCCTAATAAATTAGAAGTTGAAATTTCACCAATTAATTCGGATTCTTCCAGTTTGAGTGAAGTCGAAGCGAAAAACACCAAACTGGAAGATGACGTGAACAGACCTAGTTCCGCAAGTGGAGTTGCACTCGGGCCTGTATCTGATGACCCGAGGGACAGAGCAGAAACAGTTGTGTCACTATCAAAGCTTGTTGAGAAAACAACTGTTTGCTCTAATATATTAGAAATTGAAATTTCACCAATTATTTCCGAATCTTCCAGTTTGAGCAAAGTCGAAACAAAAAACACCAAACTGGAAGATAATGTGAACAGACCTGGTTCCACAAGTGGAGTTGACGTCGGGCCTGTGCCTATTGATCCAAGTGACAAAGCAGAAGCAATTGTGTCGTCCTGTGAGTTTTTAGACGAAATTCAGTTTCAGTTTAGTGACACTAGAAGTTTAGCTGATGGAAAGACTCTGGATGATGTAGTAGCTAATAAAGCATCAGGTGGAGGTGTACATGATGAAGTTGATGGTAATTCAGATGAAGAGGGAGGGGATGACATTGATCTTGTAATTAAAGCAGAAAACCATTCTGATTTGTCAAGCCCTGAGACTATCCTTATTCCTATTCCTGGAAGTGAGTTGCATTTAGGTGATAATAATCTAGAGGCTAAATCTCTACCAAATCTCCGTTCTCACATACAAGATCTTGTACGATCTGACAGTTTTCAAGGAAGCTGCTCGCTGTACAATAGTGATAGTAGTGTGGTCGATTCAGTCAAGAGTAAGGTTTCTAGCTTTCCAGAGCAGCAACTAGAAGGCACCGGTGAGTCAAAAGAAAATAGTGACCCGCCTGAGCTTATCAACAATCCAGTGCCTGACGACAAGCACTCTGATGACCTGAAAGTCGATTCATTCAGTCCTTTTGTGGGTGAGTTTATTTTAACAATATAAGCTACTGCTTCTGTGCACTATAAGGCTTTTACAATATTGATTCTGCAGATTAAATGATGCTTATTTCTGAAATCTAATTAATAGTTCTGTTTGTGCAGTATGTGTAGTGAATTTTGTAGACATATTCACATACATCAAATTCAGTGGATTGGGTATCTAGCTTTATTTCTACTTTTGTTGGTTGCATGCAGTATGTTCTGTGTCAATGTAATAATCTATGTGTCATTTTTGTAGAATTATCCCTCTGCGGGCACTTGTTATCCGAAGGCATGGGAGCAGATGCTGCATGCAGAGCCTTTGATGCTGAGAAGATAACCTTAGAGAAGTTCCGTGCTATGAAGCAGTCACTGATAAGCAACAACAAGCTAGTTGTTAGGATTTCTGGCCGATACTTTCCCTGGGATGTAGCTTCACCTGTGGTATTGGGTATGGTTTCTTTTAGCGAGGAACAAGTCTTTGAACACCAAGGTATGATAAAGGTAGAGCGAGTTGAACCCAGCACAACACAAGGTGGCAGCTGGAGAATCTGGCCATTTGGTTTCAGGAGAACAACGACTATGAACACTATCCAGCCAGTTTGTGAGCCAGTTTGTGAAAGCGCTTTGGAGAGGACCTTATCCATTCCGGTTAAGGAGTTGGATGGAGAAAGAAATAAACCCAGGGCAAAGAGGATGGAGAGGACGGTGCCATCCCTCACTCCAACATCTGAGGAGCTCGCATCTCTTGATCTCAGAGAGGGCAGGAACGTAGTGACATTTACCTTCTCGACTGCTATGCTTGGGATACAGCAGGTGAGTTTCCATTCTTCCACCGTTGCACTTAATTTGCTCATGCGGACTGCAATTTCTCATCCTCCCTTTCCTTTTGAACAGGTAGATGCTCACATATATTTATGGAAATGGAATACACACATTGTCATATCAGATGTTGATGGAACCATCACCAAGTAAGTTGGGGCAATCCAGTTTCATTTATACTTTTATTTGAATTTTGATTTCGTCTTCTGATTGCTGGGAGTAGCAATTAACCAGTGACGTTCAGCTCTGTAATGATTTAAAAGTACTCCATTTGATTTGATTAACTTCTAATTAGTTTGTGAGCTTTTAAATGACACGCATTTGATAATGAAAAAGGTATATAATTGGAAGACTTCGAAAAACGAACATCCTTTTTTCGGTTGATGGAAATTATCCTATCTACTTATAAGGGGGAGGGAATAATATAAACGTTTTACAGACAATTCGTAATCACTAGAAATTAGTGGCATTTTATCTATGCCACCTATGAAAGTTTTTTATTCTATAAAATGTACAATTATATGTAACTTTTACTATAAGTGCAGGTCTGATGTTCTTGGCCAGTTCATGCCAATGGTTGGTGTTGATTGGTCTCAAAATGGAGTTGCTCATTTATTTTCTGCAATAAAGGTATGCAACTATTCATTATCATCTTCTCTCCAACTAAAGAAGAGTATCCAAATGCCTGAAGAATCACTTTTTTTTCCGCTGTGGGAGTTTTGCAGCAAGCTGTCCCTCAAATTTTTTTAATTGTGTTTGTTCCTATGGCATTCCACAGGAAAATGGATATCAACTGCTTTTTCTAAGTGCACGTTCTATTTCACAGGCCCACCTGACACGGCAGTTTCTTTTCAACCTGAAGCAGGTACTGTGCAGTTCATTAATAAGTTATCCCATCCTTTGTTCATCTGTTTGTGCCCTAAGTATGTAAGAGTGGTGATAGATTTTGTATGCTGAATACCCAATTAACTATATGAAACACAGGATGGAAATAATCTTAAGTACCGTTCATATGGAAATAATCTTTTAAAGAGTGCCAAGTGTCCATCTATCTTATTCTACCCACATGTCAATATGGATTTCAGGATGGAAAAGCACTTCCCGATGGCCCTGTTGTGATATCTCCTGATGGCCTCTTTCCATCTCTGTACAGAGAAGGTGAGCACTGCCCTTTAAATTACCATAGCCCTGTCTGCTAATTGCCCAAAAGTGGGCGTGATGATGCTCAGAATCATAGATGATGCCAGTACGAAATTTTAAAAACTGCTGACATGAATCATTTTTTTTTTGACGGAAAATGACATGAATCATTCGATTAACTAACTTCAACATCCAAACTTCGAGGTCTAGAGGCTGAACTACTACACTGCTATTCAGTTTGATCTGTGCCAAGTGAATCGGTATTAGAACCCAACAATTAGTCTTGGAAAAAGTACCCCAACGTTCTCTGGTTAAGAGACCAAGTGTTGGATAAGAAACTCGCTAGCCCTTCTTACCAGCACCATGATGAATGCTACTTATTTATGTTAGCTCCAGTTAGAATACTCTGATGTCTTTTTTTGTGGATTAGAATATTCTGATGTTGTTTTTGACATTGTGTTGCAGTTATCAGAAGAGCTCCTCATGAATTTAAGATCTCATGCCTAGGGGTGAGTAATTTAGTAGTACACACACACACTGTTCCACACACAAAATCGAGAAGAAAAAATGCTTGAATTCATTATTTGTACTCTTGGGAAATAGAAGTATGTATTGATAAACTGTTCCACACAGGCTATCAAAGCACTGTTTCCTCCTGACTCGCATCCTTTCTATGCTGGATTTGGGAATAGAGATACAGATGAACTTAGTTACCTCAAGGTTGGGATTCCTATGGGCAAGATCTTCATAATAAACCCCAAGGTAAGAACAATTGAAAACCAATGATCCCCGCCGTCACTCCAGCCAACAAGCTTCTCTATCTGCACTGTTGCATGGGAGTCCAGCCAGTGAAGGCATGCTTGCACCGGAATGGCATTTTCTGAGAAACGCCGTGTTTATGTTTTCCTTGTGTGCAGGGTGAAGTTGCAGTAAATCGCCGGGTTAATACCACAAAATCATACATGTCCCTGCATGCTCTTGTCAATCGGATGTTCCCTCCTATATCATCACCTCCGGAGCAAGTTTGTCGTGTTTTCTAATCCTCGTATCCATCAGTCCAAGTACCACTAGTATGTCATCTGTGTTTCTTGACCTGATGATGGTGAGATCTTTGTTATTTTAGGAGGACTACAATACCTGGAATTACTGGAAAATGCCACTGCCTGATATTTGAGGTACAAGCGCAGTCTGGGCACACCAGCGTGCTAGTTCCGTGATGCACCATCAATGTTCATAAGAAGGCACTGAGGTACTTTTCACATACCTGTTTCCCTGTTAGTTTCTTGAGAAAATTGCTTCTATACCATTGACAAACTATGCAATGACTCATTTACCACTGAACAAGGCCTGAGTGCTTCCATACCGAAGACAAAGCAGTTCAATTGCTTTTGTGCCATCGCCGTGAGTGATTCGTTAAGGTGTGTCCGTTAACTTGTTAGATTAACTGAAAATTCCAAGTTTACCCTCCTTATATAACACACGCACACACGCTTGGTCAAGCCCTCAACTGCTTGATCCATTAATCACTCTCTAGCAGCTAGCTGCATGATAGATGATACGTTCTGCACTAGCACAACGTTCGGCCACACACTGACACCGACACACGACTCAGGCAAAAACTGGTTGGCTGATAAACGTGACTGACTGCTAAGTGAACTGGTAACACACGCACACATGCACGCATGTACTCATCTCCTGACTTAGCCGATCGGCTCACGCACTCGCTATATCTCTATGCTGCCGATCCGGCCGCTACGCCATGTCGCCAAGCATGCAAGTATTAGAACTTAGCTAACTACTAAGGCAACTCTATGGCAACAATGCCATGCGACGAAATAAACATAATCAACTACTAATTAACAAGATTAGTTCCAACAAATTAGTATTATTGTGTGGTTAGAAACATATGCTGACAATATAATATATTATCATTATTGTCTTGTTGGAACACTAAAAATAATGTCCATGCTGTAAATATATATAGGAGTATTTTTCATTGAGGGCAAGGTAGTCTTTTTGTGCACTTAACTAATTGAGCTAACAGTTGAACTCACGGTGATGGCACATAAGCAATTGAATTGCTTTGTCTTTGGTATAGAAGCACCCAGGCTTTGTTCAATGGCAAATGAGCCATTGCATGGTTTTCAATGGCATAGAAGCAATTTTCTCTAGTTTCTTGCACGCCTCACGTTTTCGACTCACTTTTCATTTGTTCCCCCCAGGCCGAATGCTGGTTGGCGATGCGTGAATGCTCCTGATATAAATCTCGCAAGATCGGCGGTGTGTATATAGGGCTATAGTAATAGGCAACTTACAATCTGTGACCAATGTGTCGGCAGAATTAATGTGTAATTATTCCTAATCTGTTTGTAGTCCATCAGAAATGGGTCCTGGAAAGGTCTCCCCATCCATGAGTGGAATGGAGGGAGACATTCTGGGAGAGTGTTGCTGCTCTACAGGTCATGCCAGTTCTCTCGAGACTTCATTTCTTCTTCCTTATTTGCTGTACCATTGTAATATATGCCAGTAGAACACAACAGTTCAAATATTATCATTTAATTATTTATTGCTTATAAGTTCTGTGCCTTGTAGTTGATCACTCGAGAAAAAAAGTTTACAATCCGGAACTTTCTCAAAAAAAAAAAAAAAATTGCAATCCAGAGCAATTAACTGGTCACACAACTCGGAGCCTGTAATCGGCCATTAGGCTAATCAGCTATGTGGAATAACAATTAATCAAAACCCAAATGCTAAAAAGCAATCGGCTGCCAGTTTGCTCGTTCGAGCGATCTCTTGTCGTCCGATCCGGACGGAGCCAGAGGCTGCCGGCCCATCACACGTTCGCATTCACTCATCTGCGGAGCTCGGGGGCCGCCGCTGTCTCCTGAGTGCTGTGCCTACGGCCCGCCTCCCGATCGTTGTCCGACAGCCACACGTGGCGTCACTTCCCCTGCTTCAGATGCAGTCCCTGACCTCACGTACGATTTTTTTTAAGCAGCCACCTGCTAGTTGCTGCCGCAACATGATGCTAGCTGCTTGGTGCTACTGCTAGCTACTCAACTTGCTAGCTGCATTTCTCTAGCACATGCATGCGAGGCGGCCTTACATATTGCTAGTTTTTTTTTACAACTCATGGGGCTAGCTGGTTTGCTAAATGTAGAAAAAGGAACGGAAAAAAGAGACGAGAGAGAAAAAAATCAAAGTAGGTCCCACGTGTTAGACATCTTTTTTTAGGGCAGCCCCACGTCCATATCTATTCGGGCGCAACATGTCGGTCCAAGTCATCGCTATTGTCCGGTCGACAGCCGAACTATTCGTTCTAACCACCGCATATACTACGACAATGTCCATATATAAGTCAATATGACCTAGCTCTATGACGGTCGCCACTATGTTGAGTACTACCTAGACGGAGAGCTCACCCATCGTGCGTCTCTTTTTAGTTGTTTGGAGTTGCCTTTAGTTGTCGCAGAGTTGCTTACCGCCGTTGCGAAATTGCCTCAACGTATACTAAAATTCCTTACCGCTATTATAAAGTTGTCTCAACCCACACCGAAGTTGCTTCGCCTCGTATCAAAGTTGCTTTTAGTTATTGTGAAGGTGTCTCATTGCACACAAAAGTTGCTTCATAGCGTAACAAAGTTGCTTTTAACTGTTAAGGAGTTGCTTACCGCGATTGTGCGTGACAAATTTTACTTTGTAGCGTACCAAAGTTGTTATGTAATTGTTCTAAAGTTGCTTATCATTGTTATGAAGTTGCTTCATCGAACACCAATGTTGGTTTTGTCGTGGAGCTGCTTATCATTGTTGTGAAGTTGTCTCATTGTATGTCAAAGTTGATTGGTAGCATACCAAAGTTGCTTTTAATTGTTGTGGAGTTACTTGTCGTCGTTATGAAGTTCTTTGTGGAACACTATATTTGTTTTTCAAATACCAACTAGTACATAACTTTACACCAGTCACGACCATGAATTAACGAGATATTTCAACCCTATAAAGTTGATGCCATGATGGTGTATTCCTCAAATTACGACTGCTTAACACTTACAATCTGATGAGGAAAGACCGCAACTGAAATATCATCAGCATCAACTTATTCATGGAGTGCGGCAATTGTGTCTGTTCCAGTTGCAATCCAGTGGAGGATGACTACAACTAAAACACCATCAGTAGCAACTTATTTAAGAAGTGCAGCAACTGTACCAATTATGACTACAACTAAGACACTACCACCACCCTAAAAAATACTAAGACACTACCACCAACAACTTATTCAAGGAGTGAAGCAACGGTGCCTACTCTTGTTGCAACCCAGTGGGGGATGACTACAAATAAACACCACCACCGAAACTTATTTAAGGAGTGCAACAACGGTTTCTTCTCTAGTTGCAACCTAGTTGGAATTGACTGCAACTAAAACACTAACATCAGCAACTTCTCTAAGGAGTGCAGCAAATGCGCATGCTCCAGTTGCAACCCACTCGAGGATGGCTACAACTAAAACACTAACCTCAGTAACTTTTTCTAATAGTGCAGCAACTACTCATTTCTCTAGTTGCAACACAATAGGGAATGGTTTGGGGATGGATTTTGAAGTTTTTCATTGTTGTCACAAAGTTGCCTATCGTTTATGCAAAGTTTCATACCATAGATTTTTTACAATACTACACATCATCAGTACTAATTTATCTACCTCGGAAACTAAGTTGAATGCGGTTTTAAAAAGTATGATAGGGAATTAGTAGTACATTGTTTATTGTGTAAGTAATATGGAAGTTGCACACTGTTGTTGCTAAGTTGGTGGCAGCACTGACTTTCGTTGTTGACAGTACCGACGAGTTGCTGGCAGTACTGACAAGTTGCTGTCCTAAACACAGTAGTTGCTTTTTTAAAAAAAAATTGTCGAAACATATATAAATGAGATTTAGTTTTAAAGAGCTCCTTTCCCGGATCGGACGAGGCTTCTTTACCAAATCAGCGATTGCTAGTTGGCACAAACGAGCAATCGATTGCTGCGCAAAAAGTGAAATACAGTGTTGTGGAGGACCTGCGCGTAAAATTCCCCATCCCCCCTGCATCTTAAGCGACAAAACCCTAGGCCTGGCCATTGACGACCACCAAAAAACCCTAGAGCCGTCCCCAATGGCGAGCCACCAAACCCTAGACGCGTCCCCTGCCGCCTCCTCCAAGAAGAAGAAGCACTCCAAGAAGCGCAGGGCTACCGACGTCCCTGTAGACGCCTCCACAGACGTCACTGTAGACGCCTCCTTCACCGGCGCCGCCGCTCCCGTCGTCGGCTACTTCCCCACGGGCTACGACCCACTCACGGCCTACCAGCCCCCAAGCGCGCGGCTCTTCCGCCACGAGAAGCACCGGAACCGCGTTGAGCTCGTGGTCAGCGCCCCCGGTAAAGGGCCCGATTTCGTCGGCCGGAGCTATGCTGGCGAGGCCGCGGCGCGGCAGCTCTGCGGCTACGCCCTCGGGGTCCTAGACAAGGCCTCTGGCACCCTCAAGATTGTACCCATAGCCGCCAACAAGGTCAGCGTCTCCATCGAATTGGTGCTCATATTGTTTAAGGCTTTAAGCGATTATACATATTGTTCTTCGTTGTCGTGAAATGGTGTGGTCACATAATGTTTATGCAATTCTAGTCGTTTTATAAACCAACTCTTGTTTAGCAACTAACATACTTAAGGAACAAGGTGTGCCTTCTGTTATTGGCATTTCCCTTTAGGGACATTGGAAGTGTGCAAAACTGCAATTGGTGTACTGATTTACCTCTAAAAAAATGGGTGATGCTTTAAAGTCACTAGCATAGTGTAGGATTTGTCACAGCTGATGTACCAGCTCCTAGTTCCTATTGTTGATGAGATAGTCTCTGAACTGTCGCAAGAGACCTTTCGTTCTAAGTATGACCATTATAGTGTTGTTACATTTCAATGTAGCTGGGATTGATTTAGTTCGAATAAAATTTAACATTTGTGATTGAATGGTAGTTAGTGTTGTTCTGACTGTTTGTATTTTCAAACAGATTCTGAGGCTAGAGCCACACTTCGAAGTGCAGCAACCGTCCCATTCGCAGCAGTCAGCTGTAGAAGCAGGTTCATCCATAGCAGATACTGAATTTGATAGACGAGACCTTACCCAGAATTTTGGGACCAAGACTGATAGAGCTAAGGTATGTTTGTCTTATTTGCTCTACTATCTTGCTGTCAACTATATTTGGCTTTTTGTATTTTTGTGTTTCATCCTGTAAGCTTTAACTTTGAAGTTTGTAAACACAGTGGAACATAATATGCATGAATGAAGAGCGTTTTTATGATATTTTGGTCGAAATCAAGCGAACATTTTTAAGATGAACTGACACAAAGCTAGTATGTTTTTTGCTACAGTTGCCTTGCGTATCTGGATAAACATGGATTTTCCTCTCTTTTTTAGTGTAAGAAGAACATATTTCTTGTATACGCATACCAGTGATCTAAAGTTAAAATATGGTTCTACAGACTCGTTACATGCATGAACCACAACATTTTACATAGTTCAGGCATTTTCATGATGTTACAGGACTACTTTTTATTCTCCCTTCTCCCATCTTAAGAGTGATCTGACATGCTTATCACTCCAGTTTCGGATACAGGCATGGTTCAGTTCAATTGAATGTATATGTATTCCTTGCAGGATAATAGGTGGAGGTCATTGAAAGAACAAAATGATGATCCTTCTGCTTATATGGACCTTGACCTTGGAGAGTCCAAGGCCATCTCAGATGCCACTGACAGTCAGGCATCAATGACTTTTCGGAACATTCCACCCTATGATCCTGCCGCAGATACATCTGAAAAGGCATACCTTCTTGATGAGATCATTCCTAAGAATATACGGGCTCACCTTTTGGATATCATGAGACACATTGAATCGGGAGAATTTGCTTCAAAAGGCTATGGGTGTTTTGTCTCAAATCGTGTGAATAAGTTACATGAGCTTCAGGTACGTAGTGATGACTTTCTATAAAGCTTTTTCTTGTTATCTGGTGCTGGCTAGGTTCATTTTGTTTCAACTCATGGTGGTATTCAGCTTCTTGAAACAAGCAATTTTATTTTACTTTCTATAAAGCTTTTTCTTGTTATCTGGTGCTGGCTAGGTTCATTTTGTTTCAACTCATGGTAGTATTCAGCTTCTTGAAACAAGAAATTTTATTTTAGACTAAACAGGAATGATGAATAGAAAATCAGATATTGTTTATGTTGTCACGTATAGTGGAAGGATGCTGTTATTTGGCTCCGATCTTGTGGTCATTTAAGATAAAGATTTTCTGCAATGGATCTGCCTAGGATGGATCCTTGCTCTTAGGCAGTGTATGTGTGATGCAATAATCACATTGCCGCTGTTGTTATTTGGACGGAAAATATTTCTAGACTGTTGGGATGCAATGTAAAATGTCGCTACTTTACATGTTTCACCCTTTACACAGGATTATGCTGCACAAAATATACTACCAAATTCAGTTGAAATTGCGCTTTTCTAGAGTTGTTTCGCTTATTATTCCATGTGATCTGAAATCAGTATCTCGTCTTCTTTTGCAGGGTGAAGATCAGGAGAGGCTTGCATGGATATTGTCCTACATCACACATCTACTGTCTTTGTTGGAGCGGAACAGCTCCATGTCCAAGCATAAGAGAAAGGAAAAGGGCCAGGCTAGCCATGGACCAATGATCCCAGAGGCTGTGAACCGTAGGCTGCTGCTGATGTTCATTGAGCAAGGGTCATCTTCCATGTCGTCAGAGAAGCACGAGCTTCTGATCAATTACATTTTAGTGCTCACACTTTTTGCTGATGACTTCAGATCTGAGACAACGGATATATGTGCGGACCTGAAAATGACACACCGGATGCTTAAACCATATTATGACCAGCTGGGATGCAAGTCTGTGGCAGTTGCTTTTAAACCATCTGTAGTGACTCTTCCAGTCCCCCTCAAGTTCCCATCAGAAGTAACAAGAAGAAAGCGTCAACGGCGTTAGTCATCTTAAAGGTCTCTATTGGATATGGCTGTGATAAAAAGGGCTGTTCTAAGATACAGTGACCAAAAGCGCATTTCCATCGTCGAAGTGTGTGCCATGTCCTTGGGTTAGATTTTGCAATATACTAGAGAAAATGAGGAAGGCGTGTTGCTCTGTATTTTTTTCGTTGTCGCTTGGGAATTATTACCATGTTTTGCAATATAATTTGGATGTTACTTTTTCGTTTAGCATCTTGCTTCAAGTTTGATCATAACTAGGGCACATCAGTGCATTAGCCTGATACTGCATAACACCGCAGATGTTACGACTTACAAAGGAGCCATTTCCATTAGACCATTAGAGCATCTCCCACAGATGCCCAAAACTACATCAGCGCTAAAAACCGTTGTTTTGGGCGCGGCAAAAACAACGCTCCTGTGTGTAATTCATAGCAGTTCACTATTTGGTTTGTTATGAAGCTATTCTCTTGCTTTTTTTTGTTATTAAATAATTTACTATGCTTGGGAAGGAAAAAACTGTCCAGGAGAAAGAGCAGAGGTTGGATCCACCTGTAGGAAATCCTGCAGTTTCTAGAGTTCATTTTCACCGCCCAATAATAGCGAGCGTCCAAAAAAATATTCAGCGTGCGGCAAATTGTGGTATCGGCGTTGCAAATTTGGTGCGCCGGCTATAGCAAAAAGCTGCAAAATAGCAAATTGACACGTGAACGAAAGCGTCCACCGAATGTTCTGTGCGGGGCCAGCGCCTCCTGCCCCATTTCCCCGACCTCCTCCGGCCAGTGGTGGAGGACGAGTTTTTTTGAGGTAGGGCGAACTTAAAAAAGAATGAAAAAAAAGAATGGAAAGACTAAAATAGTGCCGATATATTAGTAATACATATGATATTAACATAGTCACCTAGTAGGAAACATTATGTGTCTTTCAAATAGAAAAAAACTAAAGTCTTCAACTTTTGACTATGAGTAATGAATATCTCACGATTATCTTGTATATGCTCATACTCATAATTATACAAACTCATGATAAATGTCTCTAAGACGAGCAAGGTATTCACATTAAACCTACGAAATGAGTCTCTTGATTCGAGACAAGAGAAAATTTGAAGCAACTCTGAAGTTAACTCATTTAAGCGTTGGTCAAAATTTGTGGTCTTCGACGACTAGACTAGGCATAGTCCCTCTTTTCGGTTCGAAATCGGTTTTACGCAGTGTCATTAAAACAAGCATAGCTTTCTCATACGGAATCCGTTTTTAACACACGACCACTCAAATTATTCAGAAAAAACACGTACTATCTTAATGTATTTGTCAAAAATCAAGGTAGGACGGCCGCCCTACCTTGCTCTAAGGGGAGCTCCACCCCTGCCTCTGGCGACCCAGCCGCGACAAATCACCACCTCCGCCGCTCCGAATTAGTTTCCGAAGCCGCTCGTCCAAATGGCCGTCCGGGAGGCCGCCAACGTGGTAAATCGAGCCGTCGCTCCCCCAAATTCCCCGTCACCGCCACAGCCATGAAGCGCCGATTCGAGCTCGAAGCGTCGATTCGGTGGCGGCAGTGCCCCAGCGAGCGCGTCTGGCCTAGAGAGGTGAATCTGTAGCGGGAGAGTTCCCCGCGACCGCGGGCAGTCGAGAGCAACAACTTCGCGCTGAGCTTCTCTCTTCACCCGCAAGCATCCTCCGCAGCCGACGCGCTCCGCAACCCGATGAGCAACACCTCGCATGCTAGGTGTTTAATAAAATCCGTGAAAGTTATTTCTTGCTATTTGTTATATTGTTGATGAACTATTTGTTTGTGCTGTAATAATAATTAAACTATTTATTCTTGATTTTTTTGTGTGTGTTTAATCTATTTATTCTATATTTGTGTGTTTGATGTTTATGTTGTCATGTGTGCGTCCTATTTACAGCGTCTGGTAAGCAGTGCGTTGCATTTTAGCATGCCTTAAAATGCTGCAACCGGCCCGCGCATTAAAACAGCAAAAGTGGCACCCAAAACACATTTTAACGCGCAACATTTTTGGGCTCCTGTTAGAGATAGCTCTTACATTACACGAACCATCATTCTATCATAGCAAAGGAAAACATCAAACTGGAAACTTCAGCAAATTCATTAAGTTACAATGTTATACGCCACACTATTTCACTTGTCCAAGCACACTCAATTGTCCTAAGCATCATATTAGTGGGTAAATAGAGGGAGAATCATCTGGAACAATATGCCGCCCAACTATTCTTGCACAATGGCTACAGCAATCACGGACAGATTGCATCATCAATCTAAAGCTTGTTCTAAATGACCACTAAAACGAGTCTTCTGCAATGCAGTTGTCATCCAGGAGCAGAGGGGCTTTCTTTCTTAGTATACATCACGGCAAACCTAACACTAACAGCTTAGGATTGTTCTGCTACATCACCGCCAGCCTCATTATCCACTCCCGTGCTCTTGTGGCTCTCAGTGCCAGAAGGTTCCGAGCTGGCCCCAGCCGCTGCCGCGTCCTGCTTGCTTCCTCGGCCATCTGCCGGGCCAGGTGCTGCTGGCTGGACGGGGTCACCTTGCATAGGCTGCATGCCATTGACAGTGCCTTGTCTCATGACCATCTGGCCCGGGAAAGCAAGAGCTTGTGCTTGCTGCTGCTGAAGCTGCTGGTGCTGCTGCTCTTGCATCTGCTGTGGGGTTAAAGGGGTTCTTGGAGGGAACATTGGTACTTGCGACATGTAATGCCCAGTGCCTGGCATAGCACCAGGCTGCTGCCCCATCTGTTTGCAGAAATAATAACTGAGTAAATGTAGCACAAGGGCTTATGGTGGCATCTGGAAAAGACTAACCTGGGGGCGACTTGCAGGGTTCTGTGGTGGTTGGGCATCCGCGATGGCAGCAAGATACAAGAGATTCTTTTGAAGTTGAGCTTGATACCTAAAGGTCCAGAGCATAAACACTGTTATTCTAAATGCATTAGCAATATTATGAATTCATTTACAAGAAAGGAAGCATTTATGTAGGCAAATCACATTATGAATACAATGGTGGGTTCTTGTGCACCAGAAAGTACAACAGAAGCTTGTCATCTATCCCTCTCAACTGACAACCGAAACGAGCAACGCAATATGAGGTATCTAACCAATTGAAGATGACTTCAGATATCCCAACTGTTAAATTAATCTACCAATCAAGTTGTAATAACATTCTAAATTGTGAATCCACCTGCAGTAGTCAGATTCTACAATATCAAGATTGTCCCTGGAGAATTCTTTATCATAATCCTCAGGACAATATTATTTAAGACGGAAATAGGTGGAGCTAATCAGAACCTTTTGTTTGTGTAATGTAAACCTTGAATTTCAAATTCCATCTTCTTAAAACCTTCTAAACATGTTAAGGCTTAGGGATTCAAGTGGGCACATAATGTCAGCCAAAACCTTACCAACATACAGAAAAGGAAAATACACAAACGCATGAAGACTGATTATTAATTTTTTTATGAAATATTGAAGAAAAAAAAGACATGAAGACATACACAATCAATCGCAGGAACTTTGTAAGTGAAAATACTACTAATCAATACCATACCAAGAGATGCTGTTAAAATACTACTAATCAAAGTCCAGATGAACAACATACTACAAATAATGATGCTGTTAAAAGACACTCAAAGTCATTGTTCTCGAATTTAAGCATTATGTAGTGTAGATCGTATGCTACATTTGTGCTCCACCGCTATCTTTGAAGCGTCAAACATTTTTTGACCAAGCCATTAATTGAATACAAAAGACAGGGGAATTTAGAATGCCATACACACGGCTTCAATAAACAAAACTGGTGGCATCATCATCTGAAAGCTCATAGGTTTGCAATGTAATGGACAGAAGTGAATGTTGTAATGCCATGAAAGCATAAAACGAGATAAAAAGGTCAATCAACACGAAACCAACAGTAAACATTTCATGTAGTACTAGGAAGCAGTAAAACCTTAAAGAGCAATTTAGCAAGCTACTTACTGAGCACATTCAGCCAACTTTCCTAGATTCTGATTTTCCAGGATGGCCAAAATAAGTTGCTTATTTTCATCCAAATACTGCAAAAAATAAGTCAATGCGATTAAAACACTAATCAATATATGTGTTTATATGGATACTGAACACTGAATGGATGATTGTATGGCGTTAAATTTAGTGCGTAATGTAACAATGACGAGTCCATGATCGGTCTAGTTGTAACTGACTCGAAGGGGGCAATTAAAGAAATATGTATATCTTTTCACAAAAGAAAACCTCATTTTATATTGACAGATTACCATTGGAGTCGTTCATTTAGTAAAACAGCATCACTCATTCAGAAAAACTGCATTTGATAGAAAAAAAATAAAGACCAGCCCCAGGGTTGTGGATGAGTGACATCATATAGCAGGGATCACCGGCTGATGAGCGGCACCATATGGCAGCTAGCCTCTGGAGGAAAGGCTAGGAAGTCATATCATGTGGTGGTTGGTGATTGCCGCCGCATTCTGCCGTAGAGGGGCCATGGTCTGACAGTGGTATTGCACACCTGCTGGGCACACATCGGTGGACTATGATCGACTCTGTGGGGATGGTGAACACCACAGTTGTCTGGCGAACAACGCGGCCAGGCAGATGTCTAAGGAACAGCCTGTACTAGCACCATATAGCACAACTGGTGAGCTGTATCGTGCGGCATGGGACCACAGTCCACAGGCCTTCAAGCGGAGGCGTGCACACATTGAGTCGGCAAGATTCGGTTGTTGCGTTTGCCGGTGACCGGTGCCAGATAATGGCATTCGAACTGGAAAGCTACCACAACTCTCCTATCACCCGATATCTCTATCTCCAATCATCTTACATAATAGTCTGTCATTTCTAATCCCCCTATCCTCATATGTGTGTGTTTTCCCTCTTCTAATACCTTGTTGCATAGACAACCACTCATGGTACAGTAATCAGAGCATCCAAGCCGAGGAATCTACTTTCCTGTGATCACCTAACCGCAAGATAAGAGCAAACAGGCCCGATATTTCGCTAAGCAGGCGCCGAAAAGTTCAGTTGTTCGGTCGAATCAATCCCTGGAGGAAGCATGTCCCTAACCCTAGCAGAAAGTAGGGGCGGGGCGGGGCGGGGCGGATCGAACCTTTTGGATCTGCTCGGTGGTGATGCCGGCCGGCGGGGGCACCGCACCGGCCGCCCCCGGGGGCATGGACATGGCCTGCTGCATCGCCGCCGCGCTTGCTCGCTCCCTTCTCGGTTGTTGGATTCGGTGGGGTGTAGCTTTCTCTTTCGCTTTACTCTTTGTCCAGGTCGTTAAGCCCGGGGGAGGGAGGGGGTTTGGGTTTCAGAACTTGGACACGAGACAAGGCAAGGAAAGCAAGAGGTAAGCAAGAGATGGAGATTTCCGAAACTGCCCTTGCATAAGAAAGATGCCTTCTCCCTTGAAAAAAGAAAAAAAAAATGCCAACTTCTCCCTCAAAAAAGAAAAAAAAATCCGGAATATAAATAGAAATAGAAAATGACAATATCGGTTACCCTGATGAACTCCATTAGGGTTCAAGCTTACAAAACAAACTCCGTTGATTCGGGTTGGTCTTATACAAGCATGGTTGTTTGAGAACTCAAATAGAGGGCTCTCATGAAGGAGATGCCATGTGTGTTGTCATTGTCGGATCCAACCAATGAACATCAAATGAAGTTTCTCATATGGATTCACCAAAAAACCAACATCAACTGAGCCAATCAATGAAGGCAAGATCATCCTCGATGGTTTATGGTAGATGCGATGAAACGAATCGACTTCTAGACATGGTCCGGATCGACGAGGAACATCGTGAAAGCATACCAACATCATGCCACTAAGGAGCGCACCAAAACGGTCTTAGGAGCCGTCGTGAAGCCCACGGACATGGTGCCTCTGTGACCACCAGCCAAACTGTCATATCGACTTCTGTTACCGATGTCAAACAACCCTAGAACAACACAAGTCCTCCACTATCACCCTCTATTGTGTTGCCATTTGATTTAGGCCCCCTTCATCCTCCGACGGTGGAGAAGGGACTTGGCTGCCATACTTAACAACATGCAACTATCACAACGAGAGCCTCTGCCCATGGACGGATCCAGAAATTTAATTTTGGATGTTCAAATTCCAACCAACATAACATATTGTTCATGACATCATGCTAGTAAAAGTACTAATTTGAGGTTTGACCTCGATTTGGACTACATGCTAAGAAACATCACAGATGATGATGCATATGTCAATTATACACTACATAAGAATTTTTTTGGACAATTTTTTGGGTGTTCATTGTATACCCTTGAACAACTATGGATTCGTCACTGCCCCATCCACTACGAGTTCTTTGGAAACATTATCCTCCCACACGTCGAAGGGGGTTGGAGAGAAGGAGGTGGCTGGGATTGGGCGATGAGTGGGACAAAAGTTGTTAGGGTTCTCAAATATCGCCTAACTATCCCTCCTTTGCAATGGCATAAGACAATATTTTTAATTATTAATTGCATTTGTGTGGTTGCAGTCATGGATCCATGTGTTGTGCCATAGCCACTACTTGGTTAGGTAAGAGGAGATCTATTTTGATTTTTTTAACAAGGTAAGGACCCTCAAGGGTCTAGAAAGTCAGAGACTGCATTAAAACACGATCGGTGGGTACATTTACAAGGAAGACCTTAAAAAGGGAAAAAATAGATAGTAGAGCTTAGCTTTTATAAAAATAACCTTGGAAAGATAGAACAAAAAGCCACTAGGTCCTTTCTCCAATGAAGGTGAGGGACTATGCCACTTGGGACAGTACAAGGCTTATATGCCCCTCCCCCTCCCACCCCCACACACAATCTCTATCCCCCACGTATAATAGGTTAGCCACCCAACGACACGTTGGAAGAGCTAAATGTCTAATAATAAATAAAAAAGAATGCACGGTCAATCAAGAGTACTCCAAGCATTTAGATGGTGTGATTGTGCATCTACTCCAAGCATTCAACTAAGCTAGGTCGATCTCTTTCGACCAGTTCATTCTAGTGGTTGTTGATGTGTTTATACAAGGCACATAATTCTCACAGATCAGCATGATACACATTCTCACATCCACCTTGCTCCATCTCTCATAAAAGAAAGGAAGATATGAACTGTACTCTGCCCTCGATTCATTTCGGAGATGATAATGCAGGTAGAGTTATGGCAAATTTGTCTTTTCCAAAAAAGATATAAATGTGCTTGGTTGTTACTATTCTGATGCTGTTGTGCGGTTCGGTGGACTGCGGAGTGGCCAAAAGCACTGGTCTTGGCGTGCTAGCTGCAGCGAGCGACAGAAACTAGTACTAGTTGAGGCACGTTTTCTTTGCCTTACCTGATGTAGGGCTAGGCCCGATCTTCACGGATTTGAGTGGAAAAGGGGATGAACACGAAGAACACGGAGGGGTAGCGAGGGAGATTCGTGGGCAAAAACAAACCCTCAAAAAGGCAGCCTTTGGATCGAAGAATCAAAGCCAAACTTACTCTTGTTGAAACCGATTGCTCTTATCGGCCGGTCCACCGATCCAATAGAATCACCGCAGTGAAAGATTGGTTTGCACTACTAGAGACACCTCAGTGAAAGAGTAGCAACAACAAGATCCATCCTCTAAGAGGAACCCTAGCACAGAGGGATGAGGAGCATGGCTCACAAGTCTCAAATTCAGTCTAACCTTCGAATGGGGAAAGTGGAAAGCTATTTATAGTCTATTACAAAACGGGGCAGGAAGGTGGGGAACCGGCCTGGGGGCCGGCCTAGGCCGGCCGGGAGGCCGGCTGGCTCCGGCGGGGTACCGGCCTGGGGGCCGGCCTAGGCCGGCTGGGAGGCCGGCCGGCTCAGGTGGGTGGCCGGCCGGGAGGCCGGCACGGGGGCCGGCAGCGTCGGGGTGTGGCCCGGCCTGGGGCCCGGCCTGGGCCGGCAGGGAGGCCGGCGGCCTCGGGTAGGAGCCCGGCCTGGGGGCCGGCCTGGGCCGGCTGGGAGAACGGCCGCCTCGGGTTGGAGCCCGGCCTTGGGGCCGGCCACCCTGTCTTTGCCTCCTTCCTCCTCTTCTTGCCCATCTTCTTGGATCTCCTCTTGTTCATCTTCTCCATCATCTTGGACCTTCTCTTGGTCATCTTCTTGACTTCATTATGGGTCATCATCCGGGTGGATCCTGAGTATGCACAAGGTACCGGCATTAAGTAGCAAACCATTCCAAGGAGGTCGAGATCACACACCGAGAGGAGCGAGGTCACCTTTTCATGAAGAGCCTTGACTCTTGATCTTGTCATTGGGCCATTCGGCGTGGTGTCCATGGTGTTGTCCACATGTGGGGCTACATCATCCCCTCCCCTTCGGAAAGAGTCGTCTTCGACTCGTCATCCTCTTGAACGCTTGCATCTCCGTGGAAAGGTGATAGGTCGGCGACGTTGAACGTGTCATGCACCAAGTACTTGGAGGTTGGGATATCGATCTTGTAGGCGTTGTCGTTGATGCGCTTGAGCACTTTCAAAGGCCCGTCACCGCGAGGAGCAAGCTTGGATTTTCTTTCATCTGGAAAACGGTCATTGCCGAGGTGTGGCCACACAAGATCTCCTTCTTCGAATATCATGGGCTTCTTCAACTTGTTGATCTTGGTAACTTGGCGCTTGGTGTGCTCCTCTAGAGTTGCTCGAGTTGACTCATGTAATGTCTTCATGTAGTCGGCTCTTTTGTCGACGTCCATGTCGGTGCGCTCGTGTAGAGGAAGTGGGAGGATGTCTAGGGCGGTGTTGGGGTTGAACCCATAGACAACCTCGAACGGGCTTCGCTTGGTCGCCCGGTGGGAGGCGCGGTTATAGGTGAACTTGGCGTGCGGTATGCATTCCTCCCAACCTTTGATGTTTGGCTTGATTAATGCGCGAAGTAGAGTTGATAAGCTTCGATTCACCACCTCGGTTTGGCCATCGGTTTGTGGGTGGTAAGCGGTGGAGAAGAGGAGCTTGACTCCTAGCTTTGCCATCAATGCCTTCCAAAAGTAGCTTGTGAACTTGACATCTCGGTCCGAAACAATGGTCTTCGGCACTCCATGTAGACGAACGATTTCCCTAAAGAACAAAGTTGTAATGTGTGAAGCATCGTTGGTCTTATTGCAAGGAATAAAATGTGCCATTTTAGAGAAGCGATCGACAACAACAAATATTGAATCTTTGCCATTTTTGTTCGAGGTAATCCTAATACGAAATCCATGCTAATGTCGGACCAAGGTGTGTGTGGTATTGGTAAAGGCATATAAAGACCATGAGAGTTCAACGTGGACTTAGCTTTGAGGCAAGTTGGGCAACGGCGCACCAAGCGCTCCATATCACGCGTCATCCTTGGCCAAAAGTAGTGTGTAGATAGCATGGCGATTGTCTTGTCACGTCCAAAGTGTCCCATGAGGCCCCCACTATGTGATTCCTGCAAAAGCAACAAACGGAGCGAGGACTCGGGAATGCATAGTTTGTTAGCCTTAAACAAGAAACCCTTGTGCAAGTAGAAATCATCGTATCCTTTGTCAATTGTGCACTTTGTAAAGATAGGACCAAAGAAAGGATCGGAAGCATAGAGTTCTTTAAGGTCATCAAGGCCCAAAACGTTGATTTCAAGTTGGGTGAGTAAAATCATTTTGCGGGAAAGAGCATCCGCAACTATATTGTCCTTGCCTTTTTTGTACTTCACCACATAGGGAAAAGACTCGATGAATTCAACCCATTTGGCATGCCGTTTGTTCAAATTGGCTTGGGTTTTCAAATATTTCAAAGATTCATGATCGGAATGGATAACAAACTCTTTGGGCCAAAGGTAGTGTCGCCACACTTCCAAAACACGGACTAAGGCATAGAGTTCCTTGTCGTAGATTGGGTAGTTTAGGCAAGCACCATCAAGTTTTTCGCTATAATAGGCAACGGGACGGCCACATTGCATGAGGACGCCACCGATGCCAAGGCCACTAGCGTCACACTCAAGTTCAAAGGTTTTGGAGAAATCCGGCAAAGCAAGTAAAGGAGCTTCGGTCAATCTCTTCTTGAGTTCATTGAAAGCCGATTCTTGAGCATTGCCCCAAATGAAGGGTACATTCTTTTTGGTAAGCTCATTCAAGGGGCAAGCAATTGTGCTAAATCTTTCACAAAGCGGCGGTAAAACCCAAACAAACCAAGGGCGCTACGAAGTTGAGCAAGATTAGTTGGCGGTGGCCAATTTGTGATTGCCTCAATCTTAGAGGTGTCAACTTCAATCCCGTTGGAAGAAACTACATAACCCAAAAACACAAGCTTGTCGGTGCAAAAGGTACATTTCTTGAGGTTGGCAAAAAGCGAAGCATTACGAAGGGCCAACAAAACTTGCTTCACATGGTCGACATGTTCATGCAAAGATTTGCTATAAACAAGGATGTCATCAAAGTAGACAACCACAAACTTGCCAATGAAAGCGCGCAAGACGTGATTCATAAGACGCATAAATGTTGAAGGGGCATTGGAAAGACCAAAGGGCATGACAAGCCACTCATAAAGACCAAGTTTTGTTTTAAATGCGGTTTTCCATTCATCTCCTTCATGCATACGGATTTGGTGATAGCCACTTTTCAAATCAATTTTGGAGAAGATAGTGGCACCACTAAGCTCATCTAGCATGTCATCAAGTCGTGGGATAGGATGTCTATACCTCACCGTGATATTGTTGATGGGACGGCAATCCATGCACATTCGGAGTGTGTCGTCTTGCTCGGGGACGAGGATGACCGGAACGGCGCACGGACTCAGGCTTTCACGAACATGTCCCTTGGCGAGGAGTTCTTGAATTTGGCGCTTGATCTCCTTTGTCTCCTCGGGGTTGGTGCGGTATGGCGCTCTATTGGGTAGAGGGGCGCCGGGAATAAGATCGATGCGATGCTCGATTCCACGGAATGGAGGAAGTCCTTGAGGTAGCTCATCCGGAAAGACATCTTTGAATTCCTGCAAAATAGACAACATAGATGGAGGAACTTGGGTTAAGTCGTTAGTGTCTTTTGAAGGGGTCGCAGCATAGAAAACAAAAAAAAATTCCTACACAGCAAGCGGAATAAACCCCAAGGATCTAGATCTACTAGATGAAGGTAGCGAAGATGAGATCCAATCTCTTACCCTCGAAGAACGTTCAAAGCGTTTTGTCGATGCAGGGGTTGGTCTGTCGATCCCCGCAACTAGACTCATCTAGTCGCGAGGAGAGGTATTATCCACGAAGATCCAATCCGATGAAGTGCCACAAGGGGTAGCACCTCCGCGGTATCCACACGTACGGCTCGATGTAGACGTCCTCTCCTTGATCCCGCAAGCGAGGAGGACGTGGCTAGATAGATCTCGGCACCACGACGGTTGTGGTGGCGTTGATGGTGGAGTGCTCCGTCCGACAGGGCTTCGCCAAGCCATGTGAGAGAGAGAGGGAGAGGAGAAGGCGCAGCAGCCCTAGGGCATAGGGGTGGTGCGGCTTGGGAGGAGGTGTAGCTCGCGGCAGCCCTCCGGGAGGGGTGGCGCAAGAGGTGGAGGTGGAGGAGCATGGAGGGGGCGGCTAGGGTTTGCCACAAGGGCTCCCAAAGGTGTGCCTGATGGGGTCGCAGCATGGAAAACAAAATTTTCTACGCGGCAAAGCGGAATAAACCCCAAGGATCTAGATCTACGAGATGAAGATAGCGAAGATGAGATCCAATCTCTTACCCTCGAAGATCAACAAACGCGTTTTGTCGGTGCAGGGGTTGGCTAGTCGATCCCCGCAACTAGACTCGTCTAGTCGCGAGGAGATGTATTATCCTCGAGATCCAATCCGGTGAAGTGCAGCAACGGGCAGCACCTCCGTGGCGTCCACACGTACAGCTCGATGAAGACGTCGACTCCTTGATCCCGCAAGCGAGAAGACGTGGCCTTGATGATCTCAGCAGCACGACGGTAGTGCCGGTGATGATGACGATCTCCGCGAGCAGGGCTTCGCCAAGCCAAGCAAGAGGAGAGGGAGAGGAGCAAGGTGGCGCAGCAGCCCTAGGGCATAGGGGTGGTGCGGCTAGGTGTGGAGGAGAGGCGGCGGCAGCCCTCCGGGAGAGGAGGGGTGCGGCTAGGGTTAGAGGGAGAGAGGGGGGTGCGGCTAGGGGGCAGCCTCCAAGGGGTGTGGTGCGCCTCCCCCCTCCCCTCCTTATATAGGTGGCCGGCTAGGTCAAGGGCAGGGGGCCGGCCGGCCCCTCCTTGCTTGCCCCCCAAGTTGGAGTCCTTCTAGAACTCCTTCTTGGGCCCCTTTCCTAAAGGGGTGGAGAGCCCACCTCCTAGTCCAACTAGGAGTGGGACTCCCCTCTTACCTTAGCCGCACCAGCCCATGTGGGCTTAGGTGGTGCGCACCACCTAGGTGGTGGCAGCACCCCTTTGCACCATGTGGGCCCCATACAAAATATGGTCCCACTTCTAGACCCTTCTAGAACACTCCGGAACCTTCCGGTACCCTATAAATAATTTCTGGAACTTTTCCGAAACCTCCGGAAACCACTTTCCATATATGAATCTTATTCTCCGGACTCCTCCGGAACTCCTCGTGACGTCCGGGATCCCATCCGAGACTCCGAATCACCATTCGTTCACTTCATCATTTAATTCATCGCAAAACCTAATTTCATCGGAACGTTAAGTGTGTGACCCTACGGGTTCGAGAATGCATAGACATGATCATATCAATAATTAATAGCGGGACCGGGATGTCCATATTAATTCCTATACACTCAACGAAAACCTTTTCTCGATTGAACCACGATGCCGGAGATTCAATTAATCTCATATACGATTCCTTTGTCTCACGATATTTTACTTGCCCGAGATATAATCGTTGACATCCCCATGTCTAGTTTAATCTCGTTACCGGCAAGTTCTCTTTACTCGTCCATAATATAGGATCCCGGTGATTACAACTTAATCACATGTCTGCAGACTTTTGATGCTATATTACCGAGAAGGCCTGGAGATATCTTCTCCGTCACATGGAGGGACAAATTCCACTCTCGATTCATATCACCCAACAACCCACCATCGGAGATACCTGAAAGCCACCTTTATAATCACCCAGTTACGAAGTGACGTTTGATGTCCACAAAGTATTCCTCCGGTGAACGGGAGTGATATAATCTCATGGTCTAAGGAAACTATATTTGGCATATTAAAAGTGTTGACAACAAAACTTTTGTGACACGATTAATTGCAACTCTTTATTTGGGTCATGTCCATCACACCATTACTCCTAATGATATGACTCCGTTATCAAGTGACTATAACAAGTCCATAGTTAGGAAACTCTAACTATCTCTTGATCAACGAACTAGTCCTGTAGAGGCTCACTAGGGACTCCGGGTGTTTATATTCCACACATGTATTATGTTTCCATTTAATACAATTATAGCATGGATAATAAACCATTATCATAAACGTGAATATGCTTAATAAACCATTTTATTATTGCCTCTAGGGCATATTCCCAACAGTCTCCCACTTGCACTAGAGTCAATAATCTAGTTTACATTTCCGCGATCCAACACCCATGGAGTCTCACTCATGAAGTCTCAGTGCTGATCATGTTTGCTTGTGGAAGAGGTTCTGTCCGTGCTCTGTACTTTACAGCTCTTTATGTCCTTTGCAAAATTGTAACTGTCACCTAATTTGACATTACTTTATCATCACATGATAAACTTCCTATCATCCCATGATAAAGCTCATTATCTTATAATGTATATAATATGTTTGGTTATAGAGTGAGATATTCATATCCTTTTATGCCTATATGTATGTTCAGTCAAATGGACTTTCCCACAACACATGCATCTGGAACTCACTCAATCTTGAAACAACTTTCTCAAACCAAAATATTATATCTTATTTCAATCCTTGAATTAATCATATACTCCTATATGTTGTTGACTTAACAAATCAACAGTGAACCTTGTCACTTTGATATTTCCGATCATGCTTTCGCTGTGCTACTCCGATATTAAGAGATCCCTAATTTAGTCTGGCTTTATGACTTCAACCAAGTCCACCATTTTCTAAATTTATCTCAATCTCATGAAAAATGACTCCTCATTCAACATGTTCTTACAATTAAGAACTTGGGTCACATATCGTCATATACAAACATATGGTTCTTATATGTTGAGATCTATGAACAATTCATATTGAATTCCAACATATCCTCCAACCATCAATTTTGTACTGAGTTCTCTAACTCAATGCTTCACCTATATATCACAATGAGATGAACCATTCTTCTCTTGTTTCATTTTGAACTCCTTCAAAAATATTTAGGTTAAACATCTGACTTTAATGTTTATCAAACTTATCTATCCTCCATAGATACATTCATCTACATGAATATTTGACGTTCAAACTAACTTCATAAGTTATGCATTGGTCCATGACAACATTTACAACATATATGAAATCTCCATTTCATTCAAACACTATGTTGTAAACTCCCACTCAAATATACCTCATACACATATTAAATTGTGAAGCTACTTTGGCTCCCACTCAGAAATATGTTATCTTTATATTTGACCATGATTAACTAGCTCCCACTCAAACATATGTCACCACATATTTTGATTATGGAAATTAATTTCTGCTCTAACTTAATATATGTCACCACATATCTTAATTAGATCTCACTCAGTTTCTTATGCACTTTCTCGACACTTTGGACTCCTCCAAAACTCTTAACTCTTAAGATTCGAGAACTCATATACGAAACACCAGCACTTTGCTAGCTCTAAGTTTTATTTATTCCACGCAAACTCTTTTGCAAAATAAATATGTGAAACATTCTTTTCACAAAATCAAGTAACAATTACTTTATGATTTAAACTTAAAGTAGAATGACTCTTAGTCACTTTCGTATTTAAAGTTTCTATTTCTTCTTTTGTAGTTTTGTAGGTATGTCTTGTTTCTCAAACATGACAAGTAAATCATGAATATTATTTTGCAACTTTTGACAAAATTCATATTCTTGAAACCTACATCTCTTTAGACAAGCTAAACCATAATTCAATGATCACCATCATTAAAACCTTTATGTGTCAAGTTTTAACCAATATAGCACTTTACATATGTGCCACTTGATACATAAACATGCAAGGTTTAAGCTTTCTAAATTTATTCCAACAATTCTTTTATCCATGAAACAATTTCACGATAAAACCACTAAAATACATAACACAACCAAACACATTGGTTTGTTCCTTTTAGTCTCACATTGTGGAATCTCTATTCATAATCTCATATGAATATTCTACAAAACTTTATTTGCTATGGCTTTTAATTATCTCATAATTATTGAAACCACTATTTCACATAACTCATATGCGAAACGCAAATCATTAAATAGATCCTTTATTTAAAACAGAGTGTTATCAAAATAAATCTAAATGATACTAATGAAACCTTAAAACCAAAGACCCTTCTTTATGACCACATAATATCAAATATAATGTGACTACAATACTTTAGGTTTATCAAAACACCTTTTGAATAATCTCTAAATATTGTAATTTGTGATAACACTTGTCACAAGTCACCATACTAAACAATAACTCAAATATTTTGTCTCTTTTGATCAAATCGAAAAGACTCAATTATCTTGTTAACTTAATATCCTCTACTTCAAAAAATCTATCATGACATGAATAAATACTCCTATTTACTCATCCATGATAAAATAATGATGTCTTTTATTTACTAAAAAATACAACCAACACTTGTGTTTATTTTCAGCAACTCATGGCATTTTCAGAAAATGGCATTTTTAATCACACTACTTAGTGATGCGCATCAACATACTCTTCAGCACTAATAGTACAATTAAAACAATTCTCATCATTAAGTATTGGATATTTTAGTATGTCTTTATTTTATAAGTGTTTAACTAATTATCGTTTAAATCTAGCAAAGGACAATAATCTCATAATCGAAACGTGATCTCCAAAAAGGATTACTCATGAAAATAGAACAACCACTTGTCTTTAACATGAATGACCGTCTCACAAACCGAGACACACTAATTTAAGATCACACTTAATTCGATTACAAAACTCATTCAAATCCTCTAATTTAAAACGATAAATGTAGAAGTGAAATGACGCCAGCATCAACTCCTTGATTGCCATCTTCCCGCGAAATCCACTCAGTCCCTCCATGCACTTCTCAAACGGCAGGCCCTGTTTTCATAAAACAGCACAAGTATCAAATACTTAGCTCACCATAAGTGTAAATGGGACATTAAACATTTATAACTAGTATATCAAAATATACCTTCTGCGTTGGCTCCTCCGCCTGCTACGGGATTCCTTTCGATCTGACGAAGTCGAGACATCAGTTCCGGATAAGTGATCGAATCTCTTTCCTTTACATAGTCTCTGACACAATTCTTGAATTTGGGATGAAGCGAATGCAACAACCCATCTATCGCGAATTCGTCACTCATCTCCATATCCCAAGCATCCATCAGAGTGTGATATATCCTATACATTTTCTTCAGATGATCCTCTAAGCGATCATTTTCTTCCATCTTAGTTGAAAGAAACACACCCAGACCTTCAAACCTTGCAATTCTCACTTGTGCTATGAACATTTCCTTTAGCTTAGTGACAGTCTCAATGGCACTCAAGTTCTTGAATTGTTTGGATAGGTCTGAATTCATGAAGACACTCATCAACCAATTGACTTGAATGTGAGTCTTACTCCGGCTGAGCCAATCCATACGCTTGTTGTAACTCGCAGAAGCATCGGGTTTTTCTTCTAAGGGTTCATGTAACACGTAGAGCTGATCATTGGTTGATAGGACTTCTCTAAGACGTTCGTACCACTCGATGAAGTTTGACCCATCTAGACGCAGCTCCTCAGCAAGAAACATACTACTGTAGTCGGCCATGATCTACAAGGATTTTGCAAAGACATCTTTAGGACACTTGTTTATGACAATTTTAGTTCAAATTAATCAAATTAACGAACTCCCACTAAACTCAACATCTCTCCGGTTGATTAGTGACACACGATCCAAATCCACTACACCACCACCGATCATCACGTGAGATGATGTAGTTTCAATGGTGAACAACTCAGTGTTGATCATATCATTCATATGACTCGTGTTTAACCTTTCGGTTCCGTGTTCCCGAGGCCATGTCTGTACATGCTAGGCTCGTCAAGACAACCGTAGTATTTCCGCATGTGCAAACTGGCTTGCACCCGTTGTATGTGAACGTTGAATCTATCACACCCGATCATCACGTGATGCTTCGAAACGACGAACTTTCGCAACGGCGCATACTAGGGGAGAACACTTAATTATCTTGATATTAACATGAGAGATCACCTTATCATGCTACCGTCGCGATCACATCTAAGCATAACAATAAGGTGCATAAAAGGGATTAACATCACATGCAATTCATAATTGTGATATGATATGGCCTTTCTTCATATGCTCTTAGATCTCCATCTTCAAAGCACCGGCAAGATCTCCATCTCCGGCATGATCTCCATCATCTTGGCGCCATCACCATGGTTGTCCACCAACTATTGCAACTACAACTAATGCTACTCTTAGCAATAAAGCAAAGCAATTACATGGTGATTTCATTGACACGCAGGTCACATAAAATAATAGACAACCATATGGCTCCTGCCGGTTGCCGTACTCGTCGACATGCAAGTCGCGAAATATTACAAACATGATCATTGCATACATTATCACAAATCACATTGGCCATATCACATCACTTGACCCCCTCTGCAAAAACAAGTTAGACGCCTCTACTTTGTTTATGCAAATTTTACGTGGCTTGGGTCAACGAGATAGAACCGTTCTAATCTACGCAAAACCACAACGGTGATATAATAGTTGCTTATTTACTCATCCTTTTGAAAGGCCTTCCATTGAAAATTGCATCCTCACTAAAGCAAGAGAAACAGACACCCGCCAGCCACTTATGCAAAACAAGTTGCATGTCAGTCGTGGAACCGGTCTCTCGTGCGTGGACGAGTAAGGTTGGTCCGGGCCGCTTCAATCTCACAATACCGCAAAGATGCAAAGTGCACGCGAGAAGGTAGCAACATAAAATATCAACGCCCACAACTCCTTGTGTTCTAATCGCATCAACACCTACGAATAGATCTAGGCTCTGATACCACTGATGGGGTCGCAGCATGGAAAACAAAAATTTTCTACGCGGCAAAGCGGAATAAACCCCAAGGATCTAGATCTACGAGATGAAGATAGCGAAGATGAGATCCAATCTCTTACCCTCGAAGATCAACAAACGCGTTTTGTCGGTGCAGGGGTTGGCTAGTCGATCCCCGCAACTAGACTCGTCTAGTCGCGAGGAGATGTATTATCCTCGAGATCCAATCCGGTGAAGTGCAGCAACGGGCAGCACCTCCGCGGCGTCCACACGTACAGCTCGATGAAGACGTCGACTCCTTGATCCCGCAAGCGAGAAGACGTGGCCTTGATGATCTCAGCAGCACGACGGTAGTGCCGGTGATGATGACGATCTCCGCGAGCAGGGCTTCGCCAAGCCAAGCAAGAGGAGAGGGAGAGGAGCAAGGTGGCGCAGCAGCCCTAGGGCATAGGGGTGGTGCGGCTAGGTGTGGAGGAGAGGTGGCGGCAGCCCTCCGGGAGAGGAGGGGTGCGGCTAGGGTTAAAAGGGAGAGAGGGGGGTGCGGCTAGGGGGCAGCCTCCAAGGGTGTTCGTGCGCCTCCCCCCCTCCCCTCCTTATATAGGTGGCCGGCTAGGTCAAGGGCAGGGGGCCGGCCGGCCCCTCCTTGCTTGCCCCCCAAGTTGGAGTCCTTCTAGAACTCCTTCTTGGGCCCCTTTCCTAAAGGGGTGGAGAGCCCACCTCCTAGTCCAACTAGGAGTGGGACTCCCCTCTTCCTTAGCCGCACCAGCCCATGTGGGCTTAGGTGGTGCGCACCACCTAGGTGGTGGCAGCACCCCTTTGCACCATGTGGGCCCCATACAAAATATGGTCCCACTTCTAGACCCTTCTAGAACACTCCGGAACCTTCCGGTACCCTATAAATAATTTCCGGAACTTTTCCGAAACCTCCGGAAACCACTTTCCATATATGAATCTTATTCTCCGGACTCCTCCGGAACTCCTCGTGACGTCCGGGATCCCATCCGAGACTCCGAATCACCATTCGTTCACTTCATCATTTAATTCATCGCAAAACCTAATTTCATCGGAACGTTAAGTGTGTGACCCTACGGGTTCGAGAATGCATAGACATGATCATATCAATAATTAATAGCGGGACCGGGATGTCCATATTAATTCCTATACACTCAACGAAAACCTTTTCTCGATTGAACCACGATGCCGGAGATTCAATTAATCTCATATACGATTCCTTTTGTCTCACGATATTTTACTTGCCCGAGATATAATCGTTGACATCCCCATGTCTAGTTTAATCTCGTTACCGGCAAGTTCTCTTTACTCGTCCATAATATAGGATCCCGGTGATTACAACTTAATCACATGTCTGCAGACTTTTGATGCTATATTACCGAGAAGGCCTGGAGATATCTTCTCCGTCACATGGAGGGACAAATTCCACTCTCGATTCATATCACCCAACAACCCACCATCGGAGATACCTGAAAGCCATCTTTATAATCACCCAGTTACGAAGTGACGTTTGATGTCCACAAAGTATTCCTCCGGTGAACGGGAGTGATATAATCTCATGGTCTAAGGAAACTATATTTGGCATATTAAAAGTGTTGACAACAAAACTTTTGTGACACGATTAATTGCAACTCTTTATTTGGGTCATGTCCATCACACCATTACTCCTAATGATATGACTCCGTTATCAAGTGACTATAACAAGTCCATAGTTAGGAAACTCTAACTATCTCTTGATCAACGAACTAGTCCTGTAGAGGCTCACTAGGGACTCCGGGTGTTTATATTCCACACATGTATTATGTTTCCATTTAATACAATTATAGCATGGATAATAAACCATTATCATAAACGTGAATATGCTTAATAAACCATTTTATTATTGCCTCTAGGGCATATTCCCAACAGTGCCGCACCCCTCCCCTTGCCCTCCTTATATAGGTGGCAGGGGGGTGCGCCCCAAGGCCTCCCTAGGGCCGGCGTCTGGGGTGCCTTAGCCCCCAAGCCAGCCCCTAGGGTTAGGGTTTTGGCCGGCCCCCCTGGGGCCCATATGGGCCTTTAATGCCCTGGTGGTGCGGCTGGCCTAAGAGGCCAGTCCACCACCCCTTCATGCCATGTGGGCCCCATACTCCTATGGGCCCCACTTCTAGACTCCTCTAGAACCTTCTAGAATATTCCGGTACTCTGCCGGAAAATTCCCGGAACTTTTCCGATACCTCCGGAAACCACTTTCCATATATGAATCTTATTCTCCGGACTCTTCCGGAACTCCTCGTGACGTCCGGGATCCCATCCGAGACTCTGAATCACCATTCGTGCATACCATCAATTATCTCATCGCTAACCCTAGCTACATCGGAGCGTTAAGTGTGTGACCCTACGGGTTCGAGAACATGCAGACATGATCATATCAATAATCAACAGCGGGACCGGGATGCCCATATTGACTCCTACATATTCAACGAAGTTCCTTATCGATTGAACCACGATGCCGGAGATTCTTAATCTCATATACGATTCCCTTTGTCTCACGATATTTAATTTGCCCGAGATTCGATCGTCGATATCTCCATATCTAGTTTCATCTCGTTACCTGGCAAATTCTCTTTACTCGTCCATAATATAGGATCTCCGTGATTAACACTTAATCACATGGTTGCAACCTTTCTGATGCTATATTACCGAGAGGGCCCAGAGATATCTACTCCGTCACATGGAGGGACAAATCCCACTCTTGATTCATGTCACCCAACAAATACCATCGGAGATACCTGAAAGCCACCTTTATAATCACCCAGTTACGAAGTGACATTTGATGTCCACAAAGCATTCCTCCGGTAAATGGGAGTGACATAATCTCATGGTCTAAGGAAACTATACTTGGCATACTAAAAGTGTTGGCAATGAAACTTGTGTGACACGATCAATTGCAACTCTTTATTATCGGGTCTTGTCCATCACATCATTACTCCTAATGATATGACTCCGTTATCAAGTGACTATAACAAGTCCATGGTTAGAAAACTCTAACCATCTCTTGACTAACGAACTAGTCCGGTAGAGGCTTACTAGGGACACCTGTTTGTTTATATTCCACACATGTATTATGTTTCCAATTAATACAATTATAGCATGGAGAATAAACTATTATCATAAACATGAATATGCTAATAAACCATTTTATTATTGCCTCTAGGGCATATTCCCAATATCTTTGCCATCTCCTTTGCATAAGAGCACGAAGTGGAAAGTGGATGGGTTTGCTCTCACTTCTCTCATCTCACTTTTGGTGGCTAACAAGACTACGCCGGGACTCACTTTTTTCCCCTTCTCACTCATATTTGGCTTGTGGCTCTCACTCACGTGAATGTGGTTCGCTCTCTCACCACTCAACTCACTAGAGGATTGTTTTTGTTGCGCTCTTACAATTGTCTTGGCATTGTCGGCTATAATTTGGCTTGGAGTCATTGGGCGGAGCACTAGGATCTTATTGTTCCATTTGAAGCTATAGTAGTTGGTGCGCCCATCATGAGTAGCGGCCTTGTCAAATTGCCAAGGGCGGCCAAGAAGTAAGTGGCAAACCGACATGGGTACCACATCACAATCCACCGTGTCCTCGTAAGAGCCAATCTTGAAGGATACTTGAACCGTGTGTTGGATCTTCACGGTGCCGGAGTCACTAAGCCATTGGACATGGTAAGGATTGGGGTGCTTCTTGTACATCAAGTTGAGTTTCTCACATAGATCTTTGCTTGCCAAGTTGTGACAACTCCCACCATCAATGATTACCTTGATTGATTTGCCGTTGATGCCAGCCTTGGTTTGGAACAAGTTGCATCTTTGAGCGTCATCACCTTGGTTGATTGTAGTCAAGACTCGAGTGACAACTAGAGTGGGGTTGGGATCCCCATCACAATAGATGTAGTCATCGGCGTCATCCAAGCTTTGCATCGTGGCCACCTTGTTCAATGCATGGTACTCATCTTCACTCATAGACTCATAGTCTCCATTGTCATTGACGATCATGACCTTCTTGTTGGTCCATTCAAATGACTTGTGCCCTTGACCTCCACACTTGTAGCAAGTGATATATGACTTGGCGGCTTGCGGTGAGGGCGTCGTCTTCTTGGAGGTGGTAGTGGGTTGCGGTGTAGAACTTTTGGCATTGCCTTGAGCTTGGACTTGAGTCATGGGTTGTGTTGATGATGAAGCTCTAGTGGCGAAGAAGGACTTGGCCTTGACATACTTGAGCTCTTCGGCGACTTGGCGCTCGGCCTTCATGGCTTGATGAACGAGCTCAACAAGGTTCTCATAAGGTTGGAATTCCACTATCTTCTTGATGGGGTACGTGAGGCCGTTCAAGAAGCGGGCCATTGATTGTTCCTCGGACTCTACTATGTGTGCGCGGGAGAGAGTGGACTCCATCTCCTTGTAGTACTCGTCAACCGTCTTGAGACCTTGCTTAAGTTCTTGTAGCTTCTTGTATAAATCTCGCGCATAATGATGTGGCACAAAGCGCTTGTGTTTCCTTCTTCATGTCATTCCATGTGTCGATTGGGTCTTCAAAGTAGGCTTGGAGTTGTTCCCACCATAGTTGCGCATAGCCTTCTAGCTCTAGGGATGCGAGGTCAACCCGTTTGTCTTGTGGCACCTTGTAGACTCGAAATAGTTTGGAGACCTTGGATTCCCATGCAATGTAGTCTTCCGGGTCGTTGGTGCCATGGAACTTAGGAATGACGAGCTTGGGAGGGTTGAAATGGTTCTTGCGATCATCCTCATCATCATCATCATCATGGTGGCGATGGCGGTCTCGGTGACGATGCCTTGGATGGTGGCGTGGAACATAATCCTCATTGTCTTCAAGATCAACATGATTGTCGGCCAATGGCACTCGGCGGGCTCGATGTGGAGGTAGGTCATGACGATGATGTCGATTATCCTCATGGCGGTGTTGGGGATCCAAGTTAGCATTTGGAAATGGTATCTCTTGTCGATGACGATCTTGATGTTGTTGAGGGTCTACGTTCGCTTGAGGGTGAGGCACTTCTTGACGATGTTTGTCTTGGTGTTGGTGAGGGTCCAAGTTCGCTTGTTGATGAGGTATCTCTTGGCGATGGCGCTCTTGGCGATGACGATGTCCTTGATCATTCTCACTCCGTGCATGGCTTCTTGCGGTGGAGTGGCGAGTGCTTCGCGAACTTGACCTTGAAGAGCGACTATGGTCTCGATCGAGGAGCTTGCTCATGTAATCTTGGATTTGAGCGAAGCGCTCATTGTTTTCACGTTGAGCGGCTTGATGGCGCTCCTCATAGCAGCGTAAGTTTTCGTCGATGTACCTCCGAAGGGCCTCCTCTTGCTTGCCGAAAGCGGCGTCTTGTTCTTCCCTAGCCATGATAAGACAACACAAGTGATATGTGGAAAATTTGGTGGCTAATAACCGCTCTTACCTTTGGTTGATAGTATTGGACAAGTGGCCTTGCTTTCCGAGACAAAGGTGTCACAAGGGTAAGAGTTGGTTGATTAGTGATCCAAAAGCGACTCACACACACACTTATGAGGAGCTTAGGTATGGGAAAGTGGTAAGAAATCGAAACTAAACCAACGAAAAGGCTATTGCAACAAGTGGAGCATAAACATAAAGATCAAGAAACAAAAGAGGCTAACCACACAATCCGAGAAACAAAGGAGACTCACACGTGGAGACAAACGTGGATGGTGCGACTATGGAAAAGAGCAACTTGGACCTAACGAAGACTATGCTCGTGCCGCACCACCTCTCGAAGGACAACTAGCTCAAGTGTATGGGAAGGAGCACCCGATTTGCACAAGTGGACCCGTTTCTCTATTGGGTATTGGAGCTTGGGGATGACTAGGATCACGGCTCGGCTTTTCTTTTTTTTTTGAATCTTTTCTATTTCTCTTTTGCTTTATGCTTTTGCCCGAGCCGAGTCCGCTACAACTAGATGCTCACAAGACGATGATATGGTCACTTGGTGTCACACTACTGCAATGCTCACACTATGAAGAGCTAGCTCCTAGGAAAAAGTTTCGCGAAATGGAAAGGGGTGTGTCGGAAGCTATACCTTTGATGCCGTCAAGGTAGCGATGAAGCGACATGAAGATGAAGTCGGTGAATAGTCGTGCGGTGGTAGCACCGGCCGAACGGGCGGTAGGACCGATTGCGGGCGGTAGTACCGGCCGTTCGGACGGTAGTACCGCCGGCGACGAAATGCGCGGCACGCTTGGGCTTGGAGCGGAAAAAGGCCTCCGGAACACCAACGGAAAGTGGGGAAAGGTCTTAAGCACGAGATCCGTGGATCAAAACCACAAATCGCTCACCAAATCGAAAAATCGAACGAAATCCATATGGGCTATTTTTTTGAATTTTCGAAATTGGTATGGGAAAGAAAAATTTTGGTGGGAAAATGGCTAATAAAAGGTGGAAACACAATCCAAAGCCGTGGAAACCCTTGCTCTTGATACCAAATGATGTAGGGCTAGGCCCGATCTTCACGGATTTGAGTGGAAAAGGGGATGAACACGAAGAACACGGAGGGGTAGCGAGGGAGATTCGTGGGCAAAACATAAGGATAACTAGCAAATCCTGCTGAGAACTCCACCCAACAACAAACCCTCAAAAAGGCAGCCTTTGGATCGAAGAATCAAAGCCAAACTTACTCTTGTTGAAACCGATTGCTCTTACCGGCCGGTCCACCGATCCAATAGAATCACCGCAGTGAAAGATTGGTTTGCACTACTAGAGACACCTCAGTGAAAGAGTAGCAACAACAAGATCCATCCTCTAAGAGGAACCCTAGCACAGAGGGATGAGGAGCATGGCTCACAAGTCTCAAATTCAGTCTAACCTTCGAATGGGGAAAGTGGAAAGCTATTTATAGTCTATTACAAAACGGGGCAGGAAGGTGGGGAACCGGCCTGGGGGCCGGCCTAGGCCGGCCGGCTCAGGTGGGTGGCCGGCCGGGAGGCCGGCTGGGAGGCCGGCACGGGGGCCGGCAGCGTCAGGGTGTGGCCCGGCCTGGGGGCCGGCCTGGGCCGGCTGGGAGACCGGCCGCCTCAGGTTGGAGCCCGGCCTTGGGGCCGGCCACCCTGTCTTCGCCTCCTTCCTCCTCTTCTTGCCCATCTTCTTGGATCTCCTCTTGTTCATCTTCTCCATCATCTTGGACATTCTCTTGGTCATCTTCTTGACTCCATTGTGGGTCATCATCCGGGTGGATCCTGAGTATGCACAAGGTACCGACATTAAGTAGCAAACCATTCCAAGGGAGGTCGAGATCACACACCGAGAGGAGCGAGGTCACCTTTTCATGAAGAGCCTTGATTCTTGATCTTGTCATTGGGCCATTCGGCGTGGTGTCCATGGTGTTGTCCACATGTGGGGCTACATCATTTCCCCTCTTTTATTTGATTTTAATAAATGATAAATCAGACCTAATTTCTTCTTAAATTTCGCACCACATAACGACATACGATTTAGAAAAAGCTAAAACATTTTATAATTCAAGATGGATGCTATTAAGCCATGCACAATTGTAGACGTTTATGTGGGTGTTTACATAGATTTTGATGTAGGGCTAGGCCCGATCTTCACGGATTTGAAGGGGAACGGGGATGAACACGAAGAACACGGAGGGTAGCGAGGGAGATTCGTGGGAAAAACACAAGGATAACTAGCAAATCCTGCTGAGAACTCCACCCAACAACAAACCCTCAAAAAGGTTGCCTTTGGATCAAAGAATCAAAGCCAAACTTACTCTTGTTGAAACCGATTGCTCTTACCGGCTGGTCCACCGATCCAATAGAATCACCGCAGTGAAAGATTGGTTTGCACTACTAGAGACACCGCAGTGAAAGAGTAGCAACAACAAGATCTACCTCAACGAGGCACCCTAGCTACGAGGGAGGAGGAGCATAGCTCACACAAGTCTCAAATTCAGTCTAACCTGGAATGGGGAAAGTGGAAAGCTATTTATAGTCTATTACAAAATGGGGCAGGAAAGGTGGGGAACCGGCCTGGGGGCCGGCCTAGGCCGGCCTGGAGGCCGACTGGCTCAGGTGGGAAACCGGCCTGGGGGCCGGCCGGCTCAGGTGGGTGACCGGCCGGCTCAGGTGGGTGACCGGCCTGGAGACCGGCCTAGGCCGGCCGGGAGGCTGGCTGCGTCGGGGGGGGGGGGGGGTGGCCCGGCCTGGGACCGGCCCGGGGCCGGCTGGGAGGCCGGCGGCCTCTGGTGGGAGCCCGGCCTGGGGACCGGCCTGGGCCGGTTTGGAGGCCGGCCGCCTCGGGTGGGAGCCCGGTCTTGGGGCCGGCCTAGGCCGGCTGGGAGGCCGGCCCCCTGTCTTCGCCTCGCTCCTCCTCTTCTTGTCCATCTTCTTGGATCTCCCCTTGTTCATCTTCTCCATCATCTTGGACCTTCTCTTGGCCATCTCCTTGACTCCATTGTGGGTCATCATCCGGGTGGATCCTGAGTATGCACAAGGTACCGGCATGAAGTAGCAAACCATTCGAAGGAAGATCGAGGTCACACATCGAGAGGAGCGAGGTCACCTTTTCATGAAGAGCCTTGACTCTTGATCTTTTCATTGGGCCATTTGGCGTGGTGTCCACATGTGGGGCTACATCATCTCCCCCCCTTCGGAAAGAGTCGTCTTCGACTCGTCATCCTCTTGAACGCTTGCATCTCCGTGGAAAGGGGATAGGTCGGCGACGTTGAACGTGTCGTGCACCAAGTACTTGGAGGTTGGGATATCGATCTTGTAGGCGTTGTCGTTGATGCGCTTGAGCACTTTGAAAGGCCCGTCACCGAGAGGAGCAAGCTTGGATTTTCTTTCATCCAGGAAACGGTCCTTACGGAGGTGTAGCCACACAAGATCTCCTTCTTCGAATATCATGGGTTCTTCAACTTGTTGATCTTGGTAGCTTGGCGCTTGGTGTGCTCTTATAGAGTTGCTCGAGTTGACTCATGTAATGTCTTCATGTAGTCGGCCCTTTTGTCGACGTCCATGTCGGTGCGCTCGTGTAGAGGAAGTGGTAGGATGTCTAGGGCGGTGTTGGGGTTGAACCCATAGACAACCTCGAACGGGCTTCGCTTGGTCGCCCGGTGGGTTGCACGGTTGTAGGTGAACTCGGTGTCGGTATGCATTCCTCCCAACCTTTGAGGTTTGGCTTGATTAATGCGCGAAGGAGAGTTGATAAGCTTCGATTCACCACCTCGGTTTGGCCATCGGTTTGTGGGTCGTAAGCGGTGGAGAAGAGGAGCTTGACTCCTAGCTTTGCCATCAATGCCTTCCAAAAGTAGCTTGTGAATTTGACATCTCGGTCCGAAACAATGGTCTTCGGCACTCCATGTAGACGAACAATTTCCCTAAAGAACAAAGTTGCAATGTGTGAAGCATCGTTGGTCTTATTGCAAGGAATAAAATGTGCCATTTTAGAGAAGCGATCGACAACAACAAATATTGAATCTTTGCCATTTTTTGTTCGAGGTAATCCTAATACGAAATCCATGCTAATGTCGGACCAAGGTGTGTGTGGTATTGGTAAAGGCATATAAAGACCATGAGAGTTCAACGTGGACTTAGCTTTGAGTCAAGTTGGGCAACGGCGCACCAAGCGCTCCACATCACGCGTCATCCTTGGCCAAAAGTAGTGTGTAGATAGCATGGCGATTGTCTTGTCACGTCCAAAGTGTCCCATGAGGCCCCCACTATGTGATTCCTGCAAAAGCAACAAACGGAGCGAGGACTCGGGAATGCATAGTTTGTTAGCCTTAAACAAGAAACCCTTGTGCAAGTAGAAATCATCGTATCCTTTGTCAATTGTGCACTTTGTAAAGATAGGACCAAAGAAAGGATCGGAAGCATAGAGTTCTTTAAGGTCATCAAGGCCCAAAACGTTGATTTCAAGTTGGGTGAGTAAAATCATTTTGCGGGAAAGAGCATCCGCAACTATATTGTCCTTGCCTTTTTTGTACTTCACCACATAGGGAAAAGACTCGATGAATTCAACCCATTTGGCATGCCGTTTGTTCAAATTGGCTTGGGTTTTCAAATATTTCAAAGATTCATGATCGGAATGGATAACAAACTCTTTGGGCCAAAGGTAGTGTTGCCACACTTCCAAAACACGGACTAAGGCATAGAGTTCCTTGTCGTAGATTGGGTAGTTTAGGCGAGCACCATCAAGTTTTTCGCTATAATAGGCAACGGGACGGCCACATTGCATGAGGAGGCCACCGATGCCAAGGCCACTAGCGTCACACTCAAGTTCAAAGGTTTTGGAGAAATCCGGCAAAGCAAGTAAAGGAGCTTCGGTCAATCTCTTCTTGAGTTCATTGAAAGCCGATTCTTGAGCATTGCCCCAAATGAAGGGTACATTCTTTTTGGTAAGCTCATTCAAGGGGCAAGCAATTGTGCTAAAATCTTTCACAAAGCGGCGGTAAAACCCAAACAAACCAAGGGCGCTACGAAGTTGAGCAAGATTAGTTGGCGGTGGCCAATTTGTGATTGCCTCAATCTTAGAGGTGTCAACTTCAATCCCGTTGGAAGAAACTACATAACCCAAAAACACAAGCTTGCCAGTGCAAAAGGTACATTTCTTGAGGTTGGCAAAAAGCGAATCATTACGAAGGGCCAACAAAACTTGCTTCACATGGTCGACATGTTCATGCAAAGATTTGCTATAAACAAGGATGTCATCAAAGTAGACAACCACAAACTTGCCAATGAAAGCGCGCAAGACGTGATTCATAAGACGCATAAATGTTGAAGGGGTATTGGAAAGACCAAAGGGCATGACAAGCCACTCATAAAGACCAAGTTTTGTTTTAAATGCGGTTTTCCATTCATCTCCTTCATGCATACGGATTTGGTGATAGCCACTTTTCAAATCAGTTTTGGAGAAGATAGTGGCACCACTAAGCTCATCTAGCATGTCATCAAGTCGTGGGATAGGATGTCGATACCTCACCGCGATATTGTTGATGGGACGGTAATCCATGCACATTCGGAGTGTGTCGTCTTGCTTGGGGACGAGGATGACCGGAACGGCACACAGACTCAAGCTTTCACGAACATGTCCCTTGTCTCCTCGGGGTTGGTGCGGTATGGCACTCTATTGGGTAGAGGGTCGCCGGGAATGAGATCGATGCGATGCTCGATTCCACGTAGAGGAGGAAGTCCTTGAGGAATCTCATCCGGAAAGACATCTTTGAATTCCTGCAAGATAGACAACATAGACGGAGGAACTTGGGTTAAGTCGTTAGTGTCTTTGCCATCTCCTTTGCATAAGAGCACGAAGTGGAAATTGGATGGGTTTGCTTTCACTTCTCTCATCTCACTTTGGTGGCTAACAAGACTACGCCGGGACTCACTCTTTTCCCTTTATCACTCATATTTGGCTTGTGGCTCTCACTCACGTGAATGTGGCTCGCTCTCTCACCACTCAACTCACTAGGGGATTGTTTTTCTTGCGCTCTTACAATTGTCTTGACATTGTCGGCTATAATTTGGCTTGGAGTCATTGGGCGGAGCACTAGGATCTTATTGTTCCATTTGAAGCTATAGTAGTTGGTGCGCCCATCATGAGTAGCGGCCTTGTCAAATTGCCAAGGACGGACAAGAAGTAAGTGGCAAACCGACATGGGTACCACATCACAATCCACCGTGTCCTCGTAAGAGCCAATCTTGAAGGATACTTGAACCGTGTGTTGGATCTTCGTCATCACCTTGGTTGATTGTAGTCAAGACTCGAGTGACAACTAGAGTGGGGTTGGGGTCACCATCACAATAGATGTAGTCATCGTCGTCATCCAAGCTTTGCATCGTGGCCACCTTGTTCAATGCGTGGTACTCATCTTCACTCATGGACTCATAGTCTCCATTGTCATTGACTATCATCACCTTCTTGTTGGTGCATTCAAATGACTTGTGCCCTTGACCTCCACACTTGTAGCAAGTGATATATGACTTGACAGTTTGTGGTGAGGGCGTCGTCTTCTTGGAGGTGTTAGTTGGTTGCGGTGTAGAACTTTTGGCATTGCCTTGAGCTTGGACTTGAGTCATGGGTTGTGTTGATGATGAAGCTCTAGTGGCGAAGAAGGACTTGGCCTTGACATACTTGAGCTCTTCGGCGACTTGGCGCTCGGCCTTCATGGCTTGATGAACGAGCTCAACAAGGTTCTCATAAGGTTGGAATTCCACTATCTTCTTGATGGGGTACGTGAGGCCGTTCAAGAAACGTGCCATTGATTGTTCCTCGGACTCTACAATGTGTGCGCGGGAGAGAGTGGACTCCATCTATTTGTAGTACTCGTCGACTGTCTTGAGACCTTGCTTGAGTTCTTGTAGCTTCTTGTATAAATCGCGCGCATAATGATGTGGCACAAAGCGCTTGTGCATTTCCTTCTTCATGTCATTCCATGTATCGATTGGGTCTTCAAATGAGGCTTGGAGTTGTTCCCACCATAGTTGCGCATAGCCTTCAAACTCGAGGGATGCGAGGTCAACTCGTTTGTCTTGCGGCACCTTGTAGACTCAAAATAGTTTTGAGACCTTGGATTCCCATGCAATGTAGTCTTCCGGGTCGTTGGTGCCATGGAACTTAGGAATGACGAGCTTGGGAGGATTGAAACGGTTTTTGTGATCATCCTCATCATCATCATCATGGTGGCGATGGCGGTCTCGGTGACGATGTCTTGGGTGGTGGCGTGGAACATAATCCTCGTCATCTTCAATATCAACATGATTGTCGGCCAATGGCACTCGGCGGGCTCGATGTGGAGGTAGATCATGACGATGATGTCGATTGTCCTCATGTAGGTGTAGGGGATCCAAGTTAACATTTGGAATTGGAATTTCTTGTCGAGGACGAGCTTGATGTAGTGGAGGGTCGATGTTCGCTTGAGGGTGAGGCGCTTCTTGACGATGTTGGTCTTGGTGTTGGTGATGGTCCAAGTTCGCTTGAGGGTGAGGCATGTCGTGGTGTTGACCTTGACCAATCTCACTTGGACCTTTGCTTCTTGCGTTGGAACGATGTGAAGACCTTGAGCTTGATCTCGAAGAGTGCCGATGTCGTCTTTCGAGAAGCAACTCCTCGAGACGAATGGAACGCGCCTTGTTCTCACGTTGGTCGTCTTGTATTTGAGTGAAGCGGTCATTGTTCTCGCGTTGGGCTTCTTGTATATGAGCGAAGCGCTCGGTGTTTTCACGTTGTGCGGCGTGGTGGCGCTCCTCGTAGCGGCGTAAGTTGTCGTCGATGTACCTCTTGAGAGCCTCCTCTTGCTTGGTAAAACTGGTGCCTTGTTCTTCCCTAGCCATGATAAGCAAACACAAGTGATATGTGGAATATGTGGTGGCTAATAACCGCTCTTACCTTGGTTGATAGTATTGGACCAATGGGCCTGCCTTCCGAGACAAAGGTGTCATAAGAGTAAGAGTTGGTTGATTAGTGATCCAAAAGCGACTCACACACACACTTATGAGGAGCTTAGGTATGGTAAAGTGGCAAGAAATCGAAACGAAACCAACGAAAAGGCTATTGCAAGAAGTGGAGGATAACCACAAAGATCAATAAACAAAAGAGACTATCCACACAATCCGAGAAACAAAGGAGACTCACACGTGGAGACAAACGTGGATGGTGCGACTATAGGGAGGAGCAACTTGGACCTAACAAAGACTATGCTCATGCCGCACCACCTCTCGAAGGACAACTAGCTCAAGTGTATGGGAAGGAGCACCCGATTTGCACAAGTGTACCCATTTCTCTATTGGTTATTGGAGCTTGAGGATGACTAGGATCACGGCTCGGCTTTTTTTTTTTTTTTTTTTGCTTTATGCTTTTGCCCGAGCCGAGTCCGCTACAACTAGATGCTCACAAGATTATGATATGGTCACTTGGTGTCACACTAGTGCAATGCTCACACTATGAAGAGCTAGCTCCTAAGAAAAAGTTTCGCGAAATGGAAAGGGATGTGTCGGAAGTTATACCTTTGATGCCGTCGAGGTAGCGATGAAGCGACACGAAGATGAAGTCGGTGAATAGTCGTGCGGCGGTTGTAACAGCCCAGATTTGGTACCCTAAAATATGGGCCAAATTTTTCACTTTTGCTTTTTCATGTTTGCATCATGGCATCCATATTTAAATTGTTTCACATGAAATAATACCTGGGCTTTAATTAATAATTCAAGGTTGATGAATATTATTGAACAAATACAATCCAAATTGAAATTCATATTTGTCCAGGAAGTTCCCATAATTTCAAAAATGAAAATTGCACGGGAAATGCCAACCTAAATAAATTATTTTAGCAAGCACCCCAAAAATGCCTGTGAGCTAATTTGAATTAAGTACACATAAAAGTGTTTCCAAATGGGCTGAAATTTTTATGACAGCTTCTTAAGGTAATAAAATTGCTTTACAAATTTTCTCAAAATTTTGGAAGGGGTTTAAGTATCCCAATTAAATGTTCTAAAAATTGGGCAGAAAAGAAAGTAAAACAAGTTTGTTCTACAAACATTCTCAATTTGAGCTGAAATTTTTACCAGTGGTCCCTTGAGTCAAATAAGAATTTTCCATAAAATTTCATGATTTTTGGAATGCCATAAGTGCTTCAATTAAATAGGTAAAGTTGCTGTTTGTAAAAGAAAAGAGAAGGGGAAAAGAAGCGGGGGTATCTGCAAAATCGTCATCGACACCGTGGCGACACGGGCACTGGCGCCATGCCGCCGTGCCGCGCCGCCCTCGGCCTCCCCGCACGCCACGGCCGGACCCCCCCTTCCAGCTCGTGGATAAGAGGCCAACGCCGGGCCCTGTCTCTCTCTCTCTCTCCCCTCACTCGCTCCCCTGCTCCCCCCTGCTCTCCCTCCCTCGGTTAGTCGCCATGGCCGACGCCTAGCTCGAGCCCGCCGCCGTCGAGTGCCGCCATTTCCGGCCACCCCGAAGCCAGCCGACACCGTCACCAGCTCCGCCACGACGTCCTCTCCCTCCCCACCAAGCTAATCGAGCCGGGATGGCGCCATTGGGGCGAATCGTCGCCGTCCTTCCGCCTCGGGCCGCCGACCGCCGAGCGTGGATGCCACCTCCTCCGACCTCCTCTGTCACCGTCGAGAGCACCCGCACGCTAAGGGTGAGCTGGTATTCCTCCTGGACATCATAATTCTCTCCCTCTCTCTCTAGTTCGTCGTCGTCTCCGTAGCTCGCCGTAGACCACCGCCGGTCGCCGTCGTTCGTATTGCTCCGGCGAACAATAGGTACCGGAACTGCCTGTTCCTGGTTCTGCGTAGCCGGGCGCGTCGAGGAAGCCCTTTAGATCAACCTCGGGTGCCGGCGTCCGTCGTCCTGCGTGCTCGCCGGCGAGAGCGGTCACCGTGCGGGCTTGCCGGTCGCGGCATTCCCCGGTCAAACAGGCCTCGGGCCCTCACCGCTCCCGTGGACGCCTACGTGGCCGGGTCCCACCAGCCAGCGACCCTGAGGCTGGCGGGTAAGGACCCGGTCCGGTGAAAAATGTTCGGCCAGTTTTTGTGGTTTTAATTTCAAACAGAAAATTCGAATAAACTTGAAAATTTCATATCTCCTTAATGGTAAATCAGAAAAATGTGTGCCTTATATTAAAATGTTTAGAATTTCTTAACCTATTCAGATATGTAACTCACACATGGAAATGAATTTCTGAATTTGAAATTATTTGTGAAATACAAAATCATCTGTGAGTTATTCAAAATTTGGAAATTCATATCTAGAGTTTTACAATTCAGAAAAATGCAAATAATATACCAAAATGTTCAGAAAAGTAATATCTACCTATTAACATCCTTGCCATGATCAATTAAATTTATTTAATTGTTTTTATTTAATAAATACTAAATGGCAGAATATATTTGGAAATTAGGAAATTCATATCTTGAGTTTTGTTTACTCAAAAATTATGTTTAATAGCTCAAAATGTTTAGTAAGCATTGTACCACAACTTTATGTCATTTGAGGGAATTTTAGAATTAATTTTGGTGTTGTTTGTCTAAATTAAATAAAATGGCAGATTTAAATCAATAATTAGAAATATCATAACTCGATAAATATTGATCCAACAATTACAAAGGAGATACCAAAATGATCAGCAAAGCATGAGTTATCTATCTATGTTAAGTTCACAGCAAGAAACCAATTCTACCTTTGATGTTAATTTTGACTTGGCTAAAATGATTTAAATTGCATAACCGTTTAAATCCCCATTTATTCATCGATAATTGGAAATCCACAAATGAGGTACCAAAATGATCGGAAGAACAAAACCTATCTAATCATGTCATGTTCATGCATATTTGAACCATTTCTCTAATAATTTAATAATTTATAAAGGAGGTGATCACTGAGATAAATATGGAGTTGTGTCCAAATAATAGCACTAATTATTTGGAACTCCATTTAATTTGTTAAATAAATTAAATGATATTCTCTTTGCATCAATTGGACATGTCATCATGTGATTGCGCATTGCACCTTGTGTTCGTGTGATTTATGTGATCTTTGTATTTCTTTGGGTATCGATAGATTCCGGAGTCGAAGTTAACGATAACTACCCCGACGAGCAGTACTTCACGCCCGGGCAGCAAGGCAAGAGATAACCTAACCTTCTTGGCATTCTAGCATCCTATGATTTTATAAAATTATTTTATCCACCATAATATTGCATGCGATTGAAATGTCTCTTTTGTTCAAAATATAGAGAATCCTATGATTGCATGTTTTTCCCCGAGCCAATCACATGTATCCCTACCTATGAACCCTAGTGTTGATGTGTTGGCCGGATACAAATATAATTGTTGGTTATATGCTTAGCCATGCTTAGAAATTCTTAGTTGAAATAATAGTTACGTCCGTTGTTTATTTCCATAATTGTTGACGTTGATGGAATGATGCGGACTTGGTGGATATATGGGTGTTTAAATTAAAATGCTAATTAGGCTTGGGTGAGTTGCCATCGGGGATGGTGTTTTGCCTCACTCATGCCCCTAAGTGTGAGTTCCTGTCTTCGGAACCAAGGTCTGAGCGTGCTGCCATTGGTGGGTGTATGGGCGCCTTACTGACCAAATAATTTGTGAGGGGCTTGTCAAGAGTCCTCTAGTTTGCTATTTTCATTTGCGCGTGAGTTGTGTGGGTGGAAAAGAAACGAGGAGGACTGTGGTGTTTATGATGTGGCCGCGGGGCAGGGTGCTGGGAGCGCTGAACCTGTCCTTCCGCACACTGATGGTCCTTGAGTAAGCCTCATGCATTGTAAAGGTCTAACCGCGCCCGCTCGCCGGCCTTCCCCGGAAGAGGGCCAACTAGGTGAGCCGGACGGTACCAATGGATAAGAAGCTGGGAGGTCCCTCGGGAACCTGGCGACTTTTACATAGTACACCCCTGCAGGGTTTAATCTTTTCGAAAAGCCGTGTCCGCGGTTATGGACGCCTTGGGAATGGATTTACGGGATCATAGAGAATCTTAACCTTAATTAATTAATTTGGCAGCTAAAGGTTGCAACTCAACGTGTGTGTAAAGGTTCATTTTCTCGAGGGTGATTCGAGGGAGTGCCTTTGGTGGAGATGAGAGATGGTTATGGCTACAAGTAGGTTCGATGAGAACCGAATATGAAAATTTACTCTCTTATCCCCTTTTGAAAAATCTTCTGAGTAGACGAATGCCTTGTGTCAATTATGTCTCGGTTTATGAAAATTAGCTTTATGCAAAAGAAATACATATATAGCCTTAGAGCCTCCGTCAGCATCAGGCCTATATCGCCCTACTAAACTTGCGAGTACGTCGTACTCAGTCTCTCTTTGCTGCCTCGATATTTGTATTTCAGAGGAGGACGACACCGAGCAGTTAGGTGGTTCTTCGTGGACATCGACGAATAGTTCGGGGTTCCCAGGTGGCAGCTTGGGACCGTGGAACGAGCTGGCTGGGATTTTTATCTATAGGCCTCTTAGGCCATATTTGGATCTTGTTGTGTTAGACAACACTACTTCGCTTCCGCTTGATGAATTGCTGGGTCAGTGACCTCTTTGTGTAGTATTTGTATCTTTCTCATATATGAGTTGCTAAATGATTTTTGTGTCATAGAGTCTGCAATGTGCCAGTTGTTCCACAAGTCTTGATCTCTCTACTATACGTGATAGCTATGTCTGTCGCACAAAGCTTCACTGTATAGTTCTGGGTCGGGGCGTTACAGCGGTAGCACCGGCCGAACGGGCGGTAGGACCGATTGCGGACGGTAGTAACGGCCGTTCGGACGGTAGTACCGCCGGCGACGAATTGCGCGGCACGCTTGGGCTTGGAGCGGAAAAGGCCTCCGGAAAACACCAACGGAAAGTGGGGAAAAGGTCTTAAGCACGAGATCCGTGGATCAAAACCACAAATCGCTCACCAAATCGAAAGATCGAACGAAATCCATATGGGCTATTTTTTTTGAATTTTCGAAATTGGTATGGAAAGAAAAATTTTGGTGGAAAAATGGCTAATAAAAGGTGGAAACACGATCCAAATCCGTGGAAACCCTTGCTCTTGATACCAAATGATGTAGGGCTAGGCCCGATCTTCACGGATTTGAGGGGGAACGGGGATGAACACGAAGAACACGGAGGGTAGCGAGGGAGATTCGTGGGCAAAACACAAGGATAACTAGCAAATCCTGCTGAGAACTCCACCCAACAACAAACCCTAAAAAAGGTAGCCTTTGGATCGAAGAATCAAAGCCAAACTTACTCTTGTTGAAACCGATTGCTCTTACCGGCCGGTCCACCGATCCAATAGAATCACCGCAGTGAAATATTGGTTTGCACTACTAGAGACACCGCAGTGAAAGAGTAGCAACAACAAGATCTACCTCAATGAGGCACCCTAGCTACGAGGGAGGAGGAGCATAGCTCACACAAGTCTCAAATTCAGTCTGACCTGGAATGGGGAAAGTGGAAAGCTATTTATAGTCTATTACAAAACGGGGCAGGAAAGGTGGGGAACCGGCCTGGGGGCCGGCCTAGGCCGGCCTGGAGGCCGGCTGGCTCAGGTGGGAAACCGGCCTAGGCCGGCCTGGAGGCCGGCCGGCTCAGGTGGGTGACCGGCCTAGGCCGGCCGGGAGGCCGGCTGCGTCGGGGGGGTGGCCCGGACTGGGACCGGCCCGGGGCCAGCTGGGAGGCCGGCGGCCTCTGGTGGAAGCCCGGCCTGGGCCGGTTTGGAGGCCGGCCGCCTCGGGTGGGAGCCCGGTCTTGGGGCCGGCCTAGGCCGGCTGGGAGGCCGGCCCCCCTGTCTTCGCCTCGCTCCTCCTCTTCTTGTCCATCTTATTGGATCTCCCCTTGTTCATCTTCTCCATCATCTTGGACCTTCTTTTGGCCATCTGCTTGACTCCATTGTGGGTCATCATCCGGGTGGGTCCTGAGTATGCACAAGGTACCGGCATGAAGTAGCAAACCATTCGAAGGAAGATCGAGGTCACACATCGAGAGGAGCGAGGTCACCTTTTCATGAAGAGCCTTAACTCTTGATCTTGTCATTGGGCCATTTGGCATGGTGTCCATGGTGTTGTCCACATGTGGGGCTACATCAGATTTCTTTTTTTCAAAATTAAAAAGTCACATGTGTTCCAATTTACAACGTTAGACGCTAAGCTGCATTTGGAGTACTCTTGAATGTCCATAGCAGATGTTCTAATTTACCGGCGCCAGCAAATGAATCCAACCAGTTTTGGCAGTTCAGACTCCGTTCCCAGCTGTTTGTTGGCATCGGCGCATCAAATAGAGCCGGGCGCTGGGTAAACACGCGTACAAATTAATAAGCCTCCTAGCGACTGAGCGCTTGTGTATGTCCCTAATTTTTATGTTTTAAGCGCCTAGCGTTGGTCATACGCTAACAGAAAAAATGACGAAGCGTCCGCGCTGCGTATGCTTTTGGGTTGATGCCAAGCTCGGCTCTGTTATGGGATTTGAGCCCGTTCATTAGCGTTGACATTGTAGATGATCTTATTTTATTTTATTTGGATGAACTGAGCGGGTTTTTTAAGACTAGTTACATGCACATGTTACTAGTCTATGTTACTATACATAGTGCAAAATAACATTAAAACAGTAACATAGATTGTCTCATGCTCATCTTACCTTGCGAAGCGACATGTGATGGTCCTATGTTTACTATGTAAGTTACTCCACTGCGGGTAGTCTTACACACAATTCATTCAAGATTACCGAGATCATTGCGTTCGTTCCAACCGCACAAAAGGAAATAATCCCATAGAAACGGTGTTTCTTCGAAATTCCTGCACAATTCGTACAAACTGAACGGTGTTCCTTTGCTTGGTTATCTATTGATGCCTTGTCAAGTGGTATTTTCACCTCTTCAAATCTACAAACATAATTTATTTTTATTTTCATTAACGCTCATCCTAACCTTAGTAGTCAACACTAAAAACACCTAGCATATGCTTACGGCCTACCTATTAAAAAGAGCTTACCAATGATGCTTGCCTTCTAATCAAGCCCTAGAGCATCAAGCAAGTTTACGAACAGCAGGTACACAAGTTCAACAGAGGCACCTCTTTGAAAAATATGTTTAACTCGTTTGGGTGGTACAATGGCATAGTGCTACTGCAAAACAAAACAAAAAATGCCCGGAATGCGAGATCAGAATCAGATTCAGGCACTACTATCCAATAACAACGATAGCCATTGACAGCAACAGGCAGAAAACCCACATCAACAGAGTTCATACGTCCATTGTGACTTTAGGGTCCATGGGAATAGCAAGAGACTGTTTCACAAAGTGGCAATACTTCATAACCTCGCGATGACCGCTTCGACTTCTGCAGGGGTGTAGAGGTGGTAGCTGGGGGACACCTTCGCGATGTCGACGTTGTTAGGGGTTACCTGTTTTGTACGAGATTAGAGCTCAGTCATCTGTCAAGTTGAGCCGAGAAATGAGAAATATGAAGTGGCTCGAGATACTGTACCTTTTCTTCCATAACCTGCTTCAGTATAGAAAGGGCTATGGTCTCTGCCTCAGCGATGGTCAGTTCCTGCATCGAGTTGTCAGCGATATGTCAATTCTCCTTATTCGTTTGAAACACAACAATTATATGCATGCATTTTGATAACTGGAAGCAAGCCTGTTTAATAGCAAAACCAGATTTTGCTATGTATTTCTATGTGGACAGCAAAATTAAGATTTCTAAGCTGTAGTTCAATTGGTATGACGTCCTTAAAGACCATGCAACTGGTTCTGATGCCATAGGTCACATGGGCGATGGGTCTCTAAGTTACGTCAGTTTTGGATCCAGTCTTGCCGTGCAATTTAGCTCTACGATCCATGCAGTATATTTTCTTCAAAAGAACTGGGAGCTTCTTATGTTTTTGGTGCTCGACCTAAAGTGGTTTTGCATGTATGCACCTAACTTATGGTATATCCTTTATTTAGCTTAGTGTATGTATGTATATAGTACCTTGTTGTACTGCTCTTGTAATGAGCTATCAGCACCTTCAGAGCCTGATCCAATTGCCTTGGCGTTGCACTGCCAGAAGGTCCCAGATGGATCTGTGTAGTACCTGCAATACACAAGAATTGATCCATGAGTTATTAGGAAGCAAAGTTTCAGTTGACTTTGTAAACTGATCATCACAAGTAGTTCCACAATGCTCTAACAACGAAGGCAGATAGAAATGACATACAGGGGAGATGTTTCAGGTGCATAACTTCGACAGTATATGCACTAATAAACAACCTCACCTAAGATGAAATATATAATACATATGACTTATCAGGAAGCAGGGATATAGTTCCTTTTCTTATAAGGGGAAACAATACATGAAAATAACAGGTTTTCAAATATAAACTCGATTACAATAAGTAAATATCATGTCAATTTAGAGGGATGTAAAACAGCTGGAATTTTGAAAAACAAAGCAACTCGCTATATTAAAAGTAGAATGTTTAAAAATATGATATTTATCATATCAACTTAAATTGAGTAAACAGGAAACAAAAACGATTACACATATGGCCATTAGAACAACTTGGTGAAACTCATTTCCATACAATCTTCGTGAAATGTACTAACTTACAAACAATACCGGATATAGTTCACGAAACTAGAAATAAATGGTAGTATGGTACTGTATCACCACAGCAGAGATATTCTGGCGGCACTGAGGGGCTAGGGATTGCAATTAACATGACAGTCTAGTAAAAGGAAACACAAAGCAAAGAAAAGCACATGCACATCATGGTACCACAAGTCCACAACTGTTTTAAACAAAAGAGGGTACACTGCAAAATGTTGACTATTCAAATAAACGTTAACAACCCAAATAGCCAAGTTAAGACCAATACTTACAAGCTGGGTCCATTTTCATCATGACCAGCAATAAGGAGAGAGACTCCAAATGGTCGTGACTGCATAAAATACATGAGAACCCTTTTCTACGATATTGGTAGGTGAGTAGAATACATGAAAATGTGAGTACACAACATAGTAATTTATAGCCAATTACAAAATTGATTTGACTAGTGTGGGTGTATTTTGCAAGTACATACACCTTAACAAAGTAACTCAAAAGTCCATCGTTGCCGTTAGAAGATACTCCCTCCATTCCTAAATATAAGATTTTTTAGCTATTTCAATATGGTCTACATACAGAGTGAAGTGAATGAACCTACACACTAAAATGCATCTAGATGCATACGACCTGGAAAAAAGGCTAAAACATCTTATATTTTGGAACGGAGGGAGTAATAACCAACAATGAGCCAAACTAAGTGCAGCCTGGATTTGTCTAGATTCACAAACTCGTCATTCATTAATTTTAATAACCAACTCAACCTCACATTGGCTATTAGATTAATTACGACAAACACAACTTCTCTGGATGTTCAATTTCCTCCATAGCCAAACTACTGTAAAGGAAGCACTCAACCATCAAAGGGTAGCAAAAAATGCGGTATTAATTCCTTTAAAAGGGAGATGAAACAAGAAAAAAAGAAGGATTCTGTTGGTAATTGTGTTTCCCATTTTCTTCATATGTGCAGGACTTGTTGTCATGCATTAATAGAATAAGGGGTCATTTGGATCCCATCATTTGTATGGAATTCATTTTCAGATTACATGCTTAACCTGTTTGGATGTCATGGAATTGGAATGTCATTTCATTTGGAATTCCAGAGAATGCCTTTTCTATGTTAAGTCAATTCCTGTCCCTAACCCTATCATTTGTCTGGAATTTATTTTATTTCATTTCATTTCATTTCATTTCATTTCGTTTGGTCCAAATGAAATGAAATGACGGGTGCCAAACGGGCCCTAAGAGTAAATGAGTTCTCACCATTGACTCTTCTTCACCTTCACCAAAGCGCAAAGCCAAGTCACAGATAGCTTGCGTGGTCGATTCTACTGTCATTGGCTCCCCATATGAGAACCTATGATTCTGTTTGTGAACATACGAAATTAAGTTAACAGACAAAGGGTATGAATTGCATATATATAATAAACGAAGTGTGTACCTGGGTCTCAACACGAGCATGCTCAACCAGTGTTCTAGCATCAGCAATAAGGCCACTCATGGCACAGCCTACATGCTCATCAATTTCCATGATTTTTTCCACACTGCTTGGTTCCTGTATAATAATAGCCAAGATAACTTGGAAGTCAGTTTGTGCATGGCACAACCTGTAACATTTTTTGACAGGAAAACAACCTATGCCGACTACAATATTAAGGACTAAAACGTAACATCACGTTCAGTCAGCTTCAGGCAGTTGATTTTATTACTACACATGGGTATCATGTAGCTTCATATCAATAAACATAACTGAATTATGGGAAATAGAGTGCAGTGTTACATACTTTTGCATGCCATCCAATTATCCAAAAACAAGAAACAAAGTATATAATGCATCACACACGAGGTTTAATTATTATATGTCCAGTGAGCCCTGACGATAAGTTGCGAATATAAAAGACCAAACTGTTTTTTTTTTTTTAGACGAACAGCTATGCACTTCTACATTTCTCCAGTAGTATATTATTTGTCCAGTCTGATAAGTACCCGTGAATCAATTTCATTTGATTTCAGACTTGTCATATCTGGCACAATAGCATCTCTGGTTAACAATTTGCATAAATCTGGGTAATACACACCAGAAACCTACCCAGTTAGAACAACATGAAATTGCAAATACTAAGGGCTGCATTACCCTGAACGACAATATCAACATCTTGTTGACAATTGAAACTTGAAACAAAGAGTATCGAAAACTAAATCACAAGGTTATGAAGGAGTAGCACCGGTAGCATTCATGTCTCCGAGGATCATTATCAGTATCCTACTGGCCGGTAGCATTCATGTCTCCGAGGATCATTATCAGTATCCTACTGGATCTATCTAAGAATGTAAACATGCCCAAGGATACATTTCTCTTGCAAACATAAGAACCCGTACTATAGGTCATCGATACAAAAGAAAATCCATTGTGAATAAGTTCAGTCGGCAAGATGTGCAGCTAAATACTCAAATGCACGTTATGAAGCATATAATTGAACAATCATCTGACAGGCAAAAAACATAGGTAAGTGAAGATGCAATTACCAGCAGCGGTGAGGTCACACGTTTCTCAACAGCCAGGACAACACCGTCCTTAGTCTTCAATCCGATGGCGGTCGAGCCCAACTGCAATCCATTAAAGAAGGATCAACATTAGATGCCGCGGCGTTGCACATCGATCTATTCTCAGCTACAGCTGCCAACATGAATCCTCCAGAATCCAGAGATCCACAGTCCCATCCTAAAAACCCAACCTCCAGCTGGCTCAGATTTACGAGCAACGCACTGCCCGCTCCCAAGCCCCACAAATCTAGTCCCCAACGCAACGCCATACGGCCGCAGCTTTCGACAGTTCGGACATATGATCCAGAAAGAAGAAGAAAATGAATCTCACCTTGATGGCCTCAATGGCGTACTCGACCTGGAACAGCCGACCCTCCGGGGAGAAGGTGTTGACCCCGCGGTCGTACTCCGTCCTGCACACACCGAGAAAACCCCGCGAAGATCAGCAACCCGCCATCGCCCCACAACACATGGCGACAGATCGAATCGATGTACAGAGTAACAAAAATCGAGACTCCAGGAGGATGAAATCGATTACCTCGTGAGAAACATCTCGTCGTCGGCGGAGGATGCGGCGGTATCGAAGCAGGAACAAGGCCTCCTTTCTCTCTCACTGTTTCTTCGCTCGAAATCGTGCAAGGCCTTTCTACTCCTGCTCGCTCTGGTGTGTTCTTCTTGGGGACGAAGAAGAGACGAGACGGCGGCGGGTTCTTGGAACCGAGTGGGTCACCTCCATGGTGGACCCACCTGACAGACTCCGACTTTGGGCCTACCGGAACAATCCTTAGTGAGCCCAAGCTAAGTTCTGGCCCGTTCAGGCTCATTTAGTGGCCCATATAGGCCCAGGAGAAGTTCCAATAAAGCATCTCCCACCGTCTCCGCCTTGGCGCCCTCCCCATATTCCTTCCGAAGCAAGCCTCTCTCTCTCTCTCCCTCCCTCTCTCCTCTCTCGCTCGCCGCGACTAGGACCCATGGCGGCCACGGCGGCGCAGCAGAAGACGGCGGCGGAGCAGGAGGAGGTGGAGCACGGGCCCTTCCCCATTGAGCAGCTCCAGGTACTGCCTCGCCCACCCCACCCCACCCAAACCCTACCCGAATCTTGGTCCGTTACTACTCCCCAGATGTCTTCGTCAAGGCCTAGCCTTCCTGGGGTTTCCTGTCCGCGTGAAGAAGGATTGGTGCGGGTTTGTCTCGATTTGGGGTCCCTGCTAGGTTCTTGGGGCGCGGGGTTAGAATCTTGGGGGAAGAAGACCCGCACGTTCTTGATTCGGTTCTTGCCCGCCCCCAAATGTCGCGCATTTCTTGAGATTCTGGTCCTCTTTTGAGGGCAAATTGGAATGTTGTCTGTTCCGAATTCTGGTGTCGCGATTAGGATTTGTAGGTGTTTCTGCAGATTCTTGGTCACAAAACCCAGGTTCTTGATTCGGTTTTCTCCCTAAATGGCGCATTTCTTGAGATTCTGTTCCTCTCGCGGGCGAGTCGAAATGGTGTCTCTTCCGAATTCTGGTGTCGCGATTAGGATTTTTAGGTGTTTCTGCAGATTCTTGGTCACAAAGCCCAGGTTGTTGATTAGCTTTTCTCCCTAAATGGCTTCAGGTAAAAACATTTCTTGGAATTTCCGCTGCGCTTGCTGTTGAGAGGACGTGGTGCTTTGGCTGCTTTCCATGTCTATTGCGGTTGTTTTGCGTATTCTAGGCCACAGAACGTTAAATTCTTGATTCGTTACAGTTGAGGCGGGGCATTCTTGTGGGGGGCATTTGTTCTTAAAGATACGGGTTCTATTCATAGTTTTGATACATCTCAACCTCTACATAGAGGCTGTTGTCTCGATTTTGCTTCTCCAGTACATTATTGGGTTCTTGCATCCAAAAATCGCTTGGAAAATGTTGCAACAAGTCACCATCCGCTCTCTTCTATGCAAAATTGCTCTTAGTACGGGTTGTCGCAAATTATTATGTTAGTGCACACGTGAATGTACCAAAGACTAAAATATTTCATATGCGGCTTGACTTGTCATATTCCTATATGAGCAGTAGTTCGAAAAGAGTACCTTGTTATCTAATATTGTATCTTGTAAACTGAAAAAAATTTAGCCACCATTCACAAAACGGAATGCATGGTTTAGTAATATAATTTCTTCAAGAAGCTGTACTAGGAATAGCTTTTTGTGATGTTCTGTTTGTCAAAGTACCTTGTTTGGAAAATGTAGCAGCAAGTCACCATCCACTGTCTTCCTTGCAAAATCATAAGCGCCTGGCTTGTTATGCTCCTATATGAGCAGTATGTCAAAATGAGTACCTTCTACCTTGACCTTGTTATCTGAATTTTGTATACTGTTAACTGAAAAATGTAGCAATGATTGACCGAACGGTATGCATTGCTTAATATTATAATTTCTTCAAGAAACTGTAGTAGGAATAGCTTTTTGTGATATTCTGTTGGTCAAAGTGGCTTATGAGGATGAGCCAAGGGTGTTATAACGTATAAGGTGGTTTAGGTGCTTTTGATCTCATATCTTCATTGTTATCTACTCCCTCCGTTCCATATTACTTGACTTCCAAATGGATGTATCTAGACACAAAATGAATCTAGGGACATCCATTTAGGAGTCAAGTAATATGGAACGGAGCTATACTTGACTTCCAAATGGATGTATCTAGACACAAAATGAATCTAGGGACATCCATTTAGGAGTCAAGTAATATGGAACGGAGGGAGTAAGAAGCTTCAACAAATGTTTTCATCAACTCTGTCATTTTGTGGTCAAGGCATCCGGAATAGCTGCGTTAGATGTCAAAAAGCTCAAAGATGCCGGTCTCTACACAGCGGAGTCTGTTGCTTACACACCAAGGAAAGATCTTTTGCAAATCAAAGGAATCAGTGAGGCCAAAGTTGACAAGATAATTGAAGCAGGCAAGTAATCATGATGCCATAGTTGTATTTTGCATGGATTTTCTGTTGCACACTGTAAAATCCTTACTGTCTACAAAAACTTTACAGCATCGAAGCTTGTTCCACTGGGATTTACAAGTGCCAGCCAACTACATGCACAGAGGCTAGAGATCATTCAAGTTACAACTGGATCACGAGAGCTTGATAAGATCTTGGAGGGTAATGTGTTGTCAGCTTTCATGCTTTTCCCCTTTTCCACATTTGATTAGTGGCTTGTGATCATTGAGTATTTTTTCTGACTTACATTCAACAGGGGGAATAGAAACAGGATCTATCACAGAGTTATATGGTGAGTTCCGCTCAGGAAAGACTCAGTTGTGCCACACCCTATGTGTTACATGTCAGGTGAGGTTTCATTTATCGACATTTTTTGTTGACACCTGATTCTTGTCGTTAATCTCATGATGTGTTAATGTGATTTATTTCAGCTTCCATTGGACCAAGGTGGTGGTGAAGGAAAGGCTCTGTACATTGACGCAGAGGGGACATTCAGACCGCAGAGGCTCCTTCAGATAGCTGACAGGTGACACCTTGGTTGCAGTGGTTACTTTGTGTTAACATGAATTTGGTTACTAAACAAGTGAATACTGAATTCTAGGTTTGGATTAAATGGTGCTGATGTATTAGAGAATGTGGCTTATGCAAGAGCTTATAATACCGATCATCAGTCCAGACTTTTGCTGGAGGCTGCTTCCATGATGATAGAGACCAGGCAAGTTCACTTCTTTTCTTCTGAGTGTATATCTATGAACTTCAGTCTGATTTTCTGTAGTCAGCTAGTAGACCAATAGTAACTTATTGATATTATTATTTCTCCTTATGAGTCCTAAGGGGTTGTATATTGCTGACATAACCTTTGCAATATAGTACTGTGTGTTTTCAGTCTATATAAAAGTGTCAATTGAGACTAAAGAATGTGTGCAATCATGTAGATGTAATGTTAACATCGGACCGTTGTGAGTTTTCTCGTATGTGTTGGTTGAAACGATCAGAATGTTCCTGAGTTAAAATACACACTCTGATACGAAGGTACTAATGCTTGATGGGACTAAATTTGATCAGGCAATATGGACATAAGCTAAATTTTCTATTGGCATATTTTATTTTTTTAAATGGTGCCTGTGTTCAGTTCTGCTTACACAGCATGTTTATTTGCTGCATATTCTTACAGCCAAATAGCCTGTGTCTATTGTATACCGAATTTGAATGTATGTTTGTTATGCAGACTAGTAGTACGTAGGAACTGATCTCTGTTTTTTAAACTTCACATGTGCAGGTTCGCTCTCATGGTTGTAGACAGTGCCACAGCTCTGTACAGAACTGATTTCTCAGGTAGAGGGGAGCTATCAGCGAGGCAAATGCATATGGCTAAATTCCTGAGGAGCCTTCAGAAGTTAGCAGACGAGGTCAGGAAGCTATTCTCTTATTATAAACATATCCTGAAGCATTCCTTCTTGAAAAATCAGTTCTTTAATTAAAATAAAATGCTCTTATACACTGTTTGCTGAGTTCTTATCGACTGCCTTTCTTGATAAAGGATCATGTTATTCATTAATTAACCCATGTGAATGTGTTTTCGTGTGCTAAAGATTGATTGAATTGCTTGCTGTAGTTTGGAGTGGCTGTGGTTATCACCAATCAAGTAGTGGCACAGGTGGATGGCTCTGCGATGTTTGCCGGGCCACAGGTGAAGCCTATCGGAGGGAACATCATGGCACATGCTTCCACAACAAGGTTCATTATGCAGTTCAATAATCTGATAATTCTGTTGCAACCTTGTCCCTGTTATCTAATCAGTTTTTTCTGACATGTCAATACTGTGTTGTTTCAGGCTTGCACTTCGCAAGGGAAGAGGAGAGGAGCGAATCTGTAAAGTAATAAGCTCCCCCTGCCTGGCAGAAGCCGAAGCGAGGTTTCAGTTATCATCAGAAGGCGTCTCGGATGTGAAGGACTGATATGGTCTCTGGCTACAGCATTTTCAAATCTGCTGCTGATTGCTTGGTCACCATCCCAGTTGCTCCTCCTTTTGTGTGCAACCACTTGTTTCCATAGATTGGGGGATGCACATCTGTGAAGTTGTAGAGTGTCGCTGTTGTACAGAGATCGAAGGCCGTCTCTCCCGTGTAACTCATGCTACAAAATATTGAATCAGTTCTAATACTTGATTGGCTGAATCAGCAGTGTTGTATTGTACCCGGTTTGTCTTGCTAGGTTTCAGATACCGTCTGGAGCACAAGTTCACAACCAGGTAAATGAACAGGGGATACGTGAAAAACACGATGAGAGCATGAGTTCGAGTTCAGGTTGAACCAAATCACAACGAGTTCTTGCGTATGACGACTGACTTTCCATCAGCGGACTCCAACCAAACAAATTATGTCCAATACGAGCAAAGATCTCTCCTTTTTATTTGATTGATGGACCTGAGTTGGGTTGCTTTACACATAATTTGAGTCATGCCTCCGGCCAAGAAACGAGCGAGGCACCACCGCCGTCCATGGTCCGAACTCCCGGACGACCTGCTGAACGTCATCCTCGACCGACTCACTCCGGCCTTCGGTGACCGCGTCCGCTTCCGCGGCGTGTGCCAGGCATGGCGCGCCGCGGAGATTGCTCACCCGCGTCCACCCATGCCATGGCTCGTCGCCCCCGGACACTGCGTCAGCCTCCACGACGCCGCCATCCATCGCGTCCCGCTGCCCGAGGATGCCGCTGCTGCCGTCTGCCTAGGCTCGTTCGGCGACTGGCTCGCCCTCCTGCCGCCGACAGGCCGCCCCTTCCTACTGAACGCTTTTACCATGGAGCAGATCAAGCTGCCGCGGCGGAAGAAGAAGCCTATGGTTAAGTTCGTCATGTCGTCGGCGCCGGACTCGAAGAGCTGCACGGTTGCTGCAATCCTTGACAATGGAGACGACTATATCGTGGGGGGCAAGATCCTCGTCTGCCGTGTAGGGCAAGGGGCCTCGTGGCGGACCTTAACCAGGGCGTTCGATCTCCACGACATCATCTTCTTCGAGGGGAAACTCCATGCGCTCGACGAACAAGCCCGCGTCCACGTCTTCCAAGACGGCGACCTCCAACGTGCTAAGCCGTGGGGGCCACCCCAGTATATAGGGCGGAACCTGTATTTGGACAATGCCAAGCTGCACCTGGTTGTCCTCCATGGGAGGCTGCAGTAGGTCCTTGGGGACAAACCGCGTGCCAGTGCCCGGCTGCACGCACCTCACCAACGCCGTCCGGGTGTTCGCGCTCGGTGAGACGGCAAAGCGGACGGAGCAAGTCAAGGACTTGGGCGGGCACGCGGTCTTTGTCGGCGACGCCTTCTGCGACGCTTTCGCCGTCGGTGCAAGCGGCGGCAGGATCAGAGAGAACCAGATTTGCTTTGTGGACGACGAGAAGAACTTCTCGTCGCTGGCAGCCTACGGCCTCCGGCCTTTCCGGCAACTGCAATCCTACGACGTCCGCAACGTCTCCGTACGTACCGGGCACCCGAACCATCATCAGGATCATCAGGATCATCAGGAACCTGGCGGTGCGTGGCGGCACAGCAGAGCCATGAGAACGCCGGCGTGGAAGGCGCTGTCGGTGGCGGAGCTGCGTCTGTGGGATCTGATCAACTGCCTTGGAGCAACCTGCCAGCCCGAATACACAACCTTCAAGCAGGGCGCAGGCGGGTTACGCCGCGTGACCGTGCGGATCTACGTCCCTAAGACAGCAGCAATGGGCGATGAGGACGTCTGGAGATTCACGCAGCGCCGGCCATCGGCGAGGGAGGCAAGGCAAGCGGCAGCGTACAAGGTGTCAGGGAGATGAACCGCGGGGAGATGAACCCCGAATACACTAAGTATGCTCATTTCTTCAAACTCCTCAAGCAGTGGCGGAGCTTGGGCCGATTTCTTGGGGGGGCAAATGGGCTGGGGGGGCTAAAATATGAGGTCCAGGCTGATTTTCCCTGGAAAATGGGCCAAATACCTCTAAAAAATAAGCTGCATCTTCGTGGGCTGGGGGGGCGACGGCCCAGGTTCGCCCCCACTAAGCTCCGCCAGTGTCCTCAAGGCAGCTGCAACACGCCGGCTTCGTCATGCCGGCAGCGTTCGTTCGGGTGCACCTATCCGGATGCGTCCGTCCGGCTGGACTGAAGCCGGACCAACCAGCCGATAGTTCCGTATGAGTGGGCCAGCCCCGCGTAATCGTCGCCTGTGAACAGTACTTCCTGTCGGGCGTTTCCTGTACAATATCATGACAATTAGTTCCAGTCGGACCAGACTGTAGCTGATGTCATAGGGATAGCCATGTAATTTCCTTATAACCCAAAACCCTAACCCGTTGCCTATATAAGGCGGGCTAGAGCCCCCTGCGCGGGGCAAGTAAGTAAGCAAGGAAGCAAGAGAGGCTCCATAGACAGATTCTGCTCACGACGATCATCATCTCCCACCTCCAGCCGGCTAGAGCCTCCAGCCGGCTGCCACCTGAAACAGCTCCAGGAGCATATTGTAGCCCGAACTCTGTGATCAAGTAATAGAAATCAGAAGAGCAGGACGTAGGGGTGTTACCTCCGCAAGAGGGCCCCGAACCTGGGTACATCGCGTGTCTTTGCGTGCTTGTTACCCAATCCCGAGCGAACACCATCATTGCCTTGCCCCACAATCTTTCCCATCTCTGATGGGTATGCCGTGCTACCCACCACGACATTTGGCGCCCACCGTGGGGCACGCGACGAGCGGAGTCATGTTCTGCGCGGGATCCCATTCCGTTGATGACCGGCGCGTCGTCTCCGCCTCGTGCTCTCCATCGGCTCCATCGGATGCATCATCGACAACACCCAGAGCTTCGCTGACGTGGGCTTCACCAGCGGAGGCGTCATCGTCACTTTCGGCGACTTCCCCGTCTACGTCGCGGTCGCTGCAAAGGTGTACCCGGAGGAGGTCCTCACGTGTCTGGCTCCATCGGCCTTCGACGCCGGCACGCGCGGCTGCGAGTCCTCCTTCAATCACCTCGACTCCGGCAGCGCGGACTGCGACGACACCGAGCTCTGCGTCTACGCCGAGGTGCACACGGTCGAGCACGCGCCCGTAGGAGGCGTCACCGGCAAAACCGTCCACGAAGCTGGCGAACCTTCGCGTTTCCAGCGCAACCTCGAGGCGGAGTTCGAATTGCTGAGCACTCCCATCGCGCCGAGTGCGGACCCATCCAAGGCGGCAGCCGAGCTCGAGAAGATGCGCCAGCAGATGTACGACAAGGCACTCCACTTAGCCTCGACGCAGCGCCGACTCAACGCCACGATGCGCGAGTACAATACCGTCCACGGTTTCGAGCCGGCAAGAGGCAACACAGACAAGCTGGGCGAGATCAGGCGCAAAGGAGGGGACCTCGGCGGAGCATTGAACCGTGCTGGAGAGCTGCGTGAGAAATCCGACATCGTCCAACCGGAGTACAGTTGTCCGGCTCAAATCATGAAGACCGCGGAGGTGGCGGCAGCCGAACTTCCTCATCTTCAAGGCGAAGAGCTACGTCAACAAATGCGCCAGGTTCAAGAACTCATCGCCACGGCCAACCGGCAGCAACGCGAAACCGAGCCGGCCGGAAGCAGGGACTTAGCGCTATACGCTCCTCCACCTGGCTATGACGCAGCCGGCAAGTCCAAGCAGGGCTATGAGGCGTCATCGACAAGTCGCGGCAGGCCAAAGGACAAGCAACCACGAGCTCATCGCGAGAGGAGCGCGAGCTCACATCCCCGAGATCATGGTCGTGATCCGGCTGGACGACCTGAAGACGGCGACGACAACAACCCCCGAGCCGGACGCAGCGTCAAGGAGCGAATCGGCCACAAGGTCACCATCGACCAACGCCTGGGGCCACTGGGACCGGAAGCCGGCAACGACGCTCGACAACGCATCCAGTCGCTCAAGGCCTCAAGCGCCATTGAAGAAGAAGACGCTGTCGCGCATAGCTGTTTCGGACCACGCATCCGGACAGAGCAATTCCCAAAGGGATTCACGCTCCCGAGAGACACGCCAAAATATAACGGCACCGCCAAGCCGGAGGACTGGCTGGCCGATTACGTCACCGCAGTCAACATCGCAGGCGGCAATAAGCGGGTGGCCGTACGCTACGTGCCGCTCATGCTCCAGGGATCGGCTCGGACCTGGCTGAACAGCCTCCCGGCTGAAAGCGTCAACAACTGGTTGGATTTCGAGGAAGTGTTCAACCGCAACTTCACCGGCACTTACCTGCGCCCAGGCAACGCGCAGCTGCTCGCGATGTGCAAGCAGAAGGAGGACGAGTCGGACCGTGCTTATCTAACGCGGTGGACCGGCCTGCGCAACTCCTGCGAGGGAATCCCAGAATTTCAAGCCGTCCAGTACTTTGTCCAAGGCTGCAAGGACCAGACTCTACTCAAGCATAAGCTTCTGAGGAAAAACCCGAAGACCATGGCGCACCTCATGGCCATCGCAGATGAGTACGCCACCGCCGACGCGGGCATGACCAATCCGATCCGACTCGACGAAGCCGGAAGGATCATCACGGCTGAGCCGGCTACGCGCCGAAGCCGGACGGAAGCGCAAGAAGGAAGATCAACCCAGCGTGACTCCGATGCGTCCGGCAAGCGCAAGTCCACTGACGATCGCGTCGAGTCCAAGGTCGTCGCTACCACAGAGGGAAGGCCGGCAGGCGGCTTCGACAACCGCCGCATGAGAACGAGCAGCGACATGCGCTGGACAAGGGCGAAGAACAATTACGAGTCTCTGCTCGACCGACCATGCCGGAACCATGGCGATCGGCCAGCCAACCACACTGTGAGACAGTGTAACCTCGGCCGTCCGAGGCCGCCACCGTACGGACGACGGGATCCGCCTCCACCTCCGGACGACGCCGGACGGGATGATCGGAGGCGCGATGACAGGCGGCGCGAAGACAGGAATCGCGATGACCGCCAACGCGAGGACCAAAGGAGGGAACACCTTCCATCTCCACCACCAAGGGATCGCGACGAATACCGGAACCCGGACGCCACCTACATCGTGTTCGTCAGCGAGCGCGACGACAAGCGAAGCCGGCGAGAATGAGTCAAGGAGGTGAACGCCGTGGTTCCACCCGTCCCCCAGTATTTCAACTGGTCGGAAGAGGCGATCACCTGGGACCGCCGTGACCACCCGGAGCTGATGCCCAACCCAGGCGGCTACGCTCTAGTTCTGGAGCCCATGATCATCTCCCCCAAGCGCGCATGCACCTTCTCTCGCGTACTCATTGACGGAGGCAGCAGCATCAACATACTCTACCGCGACACGCTGGAGAAGTTGGGCGTCTCCGAGTCCAGCCTGATGCCAAGCCGGACGGTCTTCCACGGCATCGTACCAGGGCGAGCCGGCTCCTCCATGGGGCTCATCCGGCTTGACGTCATATTCGGTACCAAAGACAACCATCGCCGCAAGAGCATCTCCTTCGAGGTGGTTGACCAAACCAGCGCCTACAATGCCATTCTTGGGCGGCCGGCGCTCGCCAAGTTCATGGCGGTACCTCACTACGCCTACCTCAAGATGAAGCTACCAGGCCCGCGCGGAATCATCACCATCTCCGGGGATTACAAGCGCTCCATCGCCTGCGCCACCGACAACGCGAAGGTGTCTGAGACCATGGTCTGCAACGAGGAGATGCGGCAATTCAAGCGCAAAGCCAGCGAAGAGACGCTGGAGATACCGGAGTCGGCCAAGCCGGATGGCGAGTCAAATTTCCAGGCGGCGCGAGACACTAAGAAGATCTACTTCGATGACAACGACAAGTCCAAGTTCGTCGTTGTGGGGGCAAACCTGGACCCCAAATAGGAAAGCGAGCTCGTCGAATTCCTCCGTGAGAACCGGGACATCTTCGCGTGGTCCCCCAAGGACATGCCTGGTGTGCCGAGGGAATTCACCGAGCACTCTCTACATGTCCGGCCAGACACAAAGCGGTCAAGCAATCCTTACGCCGTTTCGCAGAAGAAAGAAGGAAGATAATAGGAGAAGAGATAGCCAGGCTGCTTGCAGCCGGGTTCATCATGGAAGTACAACACACGGAATGGCTGGCTAACCCGGTTCTAGTGCTCAAGAAAAACAAGAAGTGGAGAATGTGTATCGATTACAGCCATCTTAACAAGGCCTGCCCCAAGGACCCCTTTGCCTTGCCGCACATCGACCAAGTGATCGACTCCACGGCCGGTTGCGACCTCCTCTGCCTCCTCGACGCCTTTGGGGGAGGGTTGGTCCGAAAAAAGGTAAACCCGAATCTCTCAAAGAATTGAACTTTGGTTAGGTCAAAGTACCTTTGGGGGAGGCTTGGCTGCCGTAAACATTGGCAACGATTCTTCATATTGCCGGCCTTCTCCAGGCCGGGCTTTGATGAGTTTGTTGAAGCGAGCCTCGAAGAGGCTCTGCTCCAGGTCTTTCTCATTGATCCGCATGGGATCAGAATTATCCGTGTACTCGCATAGAAGGCGAGCACGATGTTGGAGGGGCTGGATTCGCCTCTTCATCCAGCAGATGATGGTGTCCTCCCCAGTTAAGGGAGGAGAGCCGGACGTCAGTTGCGCAATCCTCGCTTGGAGGGCGGCATGTTCCGTCGGCATTACACCTGACAGTTTCTTCTTCCAGGAGGGCAGCGGTGTGCCGGCTTCGTCTGTGAAAGGGGCGAGCCCCTGCAGCCGGTTTGGCGTCGCCACGTCCTTGCAGTAGAAGAATGTGGACGCCCATCCCTTAGCCGAATCAACGATTGGCACTTGAGGGTACCAGTCGATATCCCGGCGGCAGTTGAAGCTGATCGTGCCGGCCACCAGCAGCTCCTTGTTCACGGTTTGCCTCTTGACTAAGAAGCATCGTTCGAAGAAGTCTAACCTAGGTTTTATGCCTAAATAGCCTTCGAACAGTGCTACAAAGCCGGAGATGTACAGCAAACTGTTCGGGGTAATGTTGTGAAGCTGGAGGCCGTAATGGTCTAGGAGAGCTACTAGAAAAGCCGAAGGCGGCAAGGAAAACCCCCTAATGACATGGGAAGAGAGAAGTACCCGTTCGTCATTGATGGGAGTGGGGCAAGGATCGCCTAAGCCGGATCGCCAAGTCGGCGATGACTTTGAGGGTGGAAGGATGGCTCCGTCCGCCTCCATTCCCTTCAGCTCAATCTCGTCGACCACCGAACAACCCCAATTGTGAGTCGGGTTGGTGGCTGTGCCCTTGTTGCTGCCGGCTTCTTCCTCTTCTTCCTCCTCCTCGCCGGCATTTGCTTCTTCTACGACAGCGTCAGCAGTGATACATCTCCAACGTATTTATAATTTCTTATGATCCATGCTTGTTTTCATACCATTTGCTACATATTTGTTTACATCTTATAGCATTTTTATGCATTTTCTGGAACTAACCTATTAACAAGATGCCACAGTGCCAGTTCTTGTTTTCTGCTGTTTTCTCGTTTCAGAAAAATACTTAAGGAAATATTCTCGGAATTGGACGGGACAAAAGCAGCAGTCTTATAATTCAATGGACTACACGGAGCCCGAAGGAGAGGACCTGGAGGGCCTTGGGCCGGCCACACCATAGGGTGGCGCGGGACCCATGCCTGCCGCGCCACCAGGTGGTGTGGGCCCACGGGAGCCCTCCGACTCCGCCCTTTTGCCTATATATTGCCCCCGACGCATAAAACCTAGACGGACCCCATCATATTCCAAAGAAACATCTGCAGCGCCGCCGCCATCGCCGACAAGTTTCGGGGGACAGAAGTCTCTGTTCCGGCACCCTGCCGGGACGGGGAAGTGTTCCCGGAGCCATCTCCATCGACTCCACCACCATCTTCATCGCCGTTGCTGACTCCCATGATGAGGAGGGAGTAGTTCTCCCTCGGGGCTGAGGGCCGTACCGGTAGCCATGTGGTCTATATCTCTCTCTCCATGATGTGATCTATATGTGATCATGAACTTTGCAATCTAGATGTTGTTATGTTACTCAAGTGGGCTTTATTTATGTGATCTCCGGAGACTCCTTGTCCCACGTGTGTAAAGGTGACAGTGTGTGCACCGTGTGGGTCTTTAGGCTATATTTCACAAGATACTTGTTCACTGATTTATTATTTGAGTTGGATGTCTCTATGAAATTGTGGTGTGTTAGTACCTCCTATGAATGCTCATGGTCTAGTGTGGGGTATTCATTAGTACTTGGGAATATATGTTTGAGGCGTGCTTTTGCATTCCTACACAATGAATTAGTGTTCGTTATCCAGCCGGAGAATACTTCGGAGTAGTATATTGAAGTGTTTATATTTATATTCAATTATGATTGCATTGTTGAGAGTGACCACTGGTGAAAGTATGATCCCTAGGCCTTGTTTCTAAGCATTGAAACACCGTTTACAACAAGTTCTGCTACATGTTTGCTTGCTGCCATTTTTATTTCAGATTGCAATTACTACTTATAATCATCCATATTACTTGTATTTCACTATCTCTTCGCCGAACTAGTGCACCTATACATCTGACAAGTGTATTAGGTGTGTTGGGGACACAAGAGACTTTTTGTATTGTGATTGCAGGGTTGCTTGAGAGGGATACCTTTGACCTCTACCTCCCTGAGTTCGATAAACCTTGGGTGATTCACTTAAGGGAAACTTGCTGCTGTTCTACAAACCTCTGCTCTTGGAGGCCCAACACTGTCTACAAGAATAGAAGCGTGTGTAGACATCAAGCTATTTTCTGGCGCCGTTGCTGGGGAGGTAAGGTAAAAGGTACTCACATCATCTGGCTACTAAGCTATTTTCTAGTACTGTTGCTGTTGTGTGAGTGCTCGAAGTTATTTCCTTTAGATTCTGCAATTATATCTTTTTGTTTCTTGTTTTTAATTTCACTAGTTAGGCTTAATGGAAAACAACAAAAAAATTAGTATTAGTTCTTTGGAAATCATTTTTGCTAATGCTATGGAAAAGTCTAAGCTTGGGGAAGCTAGTTTTTATGAAAATGATCTTTTTAGTTCCCCAGCTTTAGAGGAGAAAATTTGCTCTGATAATACTTTGTCTCCCATATGTGATAATTCGAATCATGCTTGTGATATTCTAAATCCACCTACTGAAAGTATTCCTTTTAAAATACCTATGAAAATTGTTGAAAAGGTTATGGATGAATGTTATGCAGGGGATGGAACAATCCGTCCAAGTGATCACTTGTTGAAACTTACAGAACTTTGTGAGTTGTTTAAGATTGCAGGTTTATCAAGAGAAAATGTCATGAAGAAATTATTTCCATTGTCACTTAAGGACAAAGCAAGGGATCAGTGGTATGATCTACTTGATGATCCTCATCATTTGGAGTGGAAGGAGCTTGCAAATCTCTTTTACTCTAAATTTTATCCTCCTTATGAAATGCATTTGGATAGGAATTACATTTTTGATTTTTGGCCTCATGATGGAGAAAGCATTGCTCAAGCTTGGGGAAGGCTGAAACATTAATACTTAAATGTCCTAACCATGAGCTTCCTAAGAAAATAATTGTTACTAATTTTTATGCAAGGTTTTCAGGTGATTGCAAGAATTATCTAGATGCCTGTTCAGGGGGTTCTTTCACAAAGTAAGAAGGTTGAAACTAGATGGGATCTTCTTGAGAAATTCAAGACAATACTGAAGGTTGGGAGAATGACAAAGGTAAAGAATCAGGTATAAACTATGAATATGATTGCATTAATTCCTTCATTGAAACTGCTGTTTTTCAAGAGCTTAGTGCTAAATATGGTCTTGATTCTCAAATTATTGTTGATTGTTGTAGAGCCTTTGCTTCTCATATTAATGTTCCTAAAGAAAATTGGGACCTATATCATGAACCTTTTAAAGACACTTGCATGAAAAATGATATTGTTGTTAATGATTGTAATAAACGTGCTCAAACTTCTGAAAATACTATCTCTTATAAGCATGTTAATTTTTGTGGAGTATTTAGACCTTGTAAAAAGAGCCAATTGAAGAAGAATATTGTAATCCATCATAGGAATGAAAAAACTAGAACTTGGAATAGAGCTCTTGATGATCTTGGTGAAAAAGTTTGTGCCCACTATCCTTTATTTGTGAACTTTGCTATAAAGTTGGTCATTTCAATTTTCAATGCTCAGGGAAAGATAATAGCCTTTCTAATCCAATGAGTACTGCGAGTCTGTATTGTGATGACATGATCACTCCTAATCAGCATGATGAACTTATATTATTTTTGCGGTGGTGAAGAGTTATCAAGAAAAACTTCTTTAATAGATATGAGTGCTTTTGATATAAACAGCGTCCTGCATGGTTGTCATCTTTATTGCGTTGATAATTGCCATACAAATACTTATATACAAAATATTATACAAGATGGGATTTTACCAAAATATGACAGGACTAATATGTGTTTTGATCTTATCAATGAAAGAGAAGAATCCTTCCAAGTTTCCTCTGTTGTTTCTAACAATAAACCAGGTTATGTGGAGAAGCTTCCTTCAAGGCTCTCCCTCCTAAGAAGGGAAAGAAGAAGAAGAAGATGAAGAGTAAAAGGAGAGAGGAAACGGTACCTTTCCCTAAACATGTTGCTCCTATTATAGTTGTTGCTGATGAGTATGAATTCGATGATTTTGAATTAGATGATGTTCCTATGCCTGTTACTTATNCATCACCACCACTAGTAATGTTCAGGTTTCACATGATAACAAGTCTATTAATGATAATGGTAAAGTTAACAATGTTGGCAATGTTTCCACTTCTCATGAAAAACGCTTAAAACTGCCAAAAGATACCAAAACTGCTAGTGATAAAGGAGCTGAAATTTTTCGAACTATGGGAGATCCTTCTTCCATTACTTTTGATGATAATGATTTTGATTTTGATAATTGCAATATCTCTGAAGTCATAATGTTCTTGCAAAAGCTAGCTAGAAGTCCTAATGCTAGTACTATAAACTTGGCTTTTACAAAACCTATTACCAATGCTCTCATGAAAATTAGGGAAGAAAAGTTAAAACTTGAAGCTTCTATCCCTAAGAAATTAGAAGATGGTTGGGAACCCATCATTAAACTGAAAGTAAATGATTTTGATTGTAATGCTTTATGTGATCTTGGTGCAAGTGTTTCTATTATGCCTAAGAAATTCTATGATATGCTTAACTTGCCACCATTGGAGAGCTGTTGTTTGAACATTCATCTTGCTGATAATTCTACAAAAACACCTTTGGGAAGGCTTGATGATATTCATGTTATGGTTAATAATAACCTTGTTCCCATTGATTTTGTTGTCTTGGATATTGAGTGCAAAGCTTCTTGTCCTATTATTTTGGGAAGACCTTTTCTTCGAACTATTGGTGATGTTATTGATATGAAAGAGGGCAACATTAGATATCAATTCCCTCTTAAGAAAGGTATGGAACACTTACCTAGGGAGAGAATGAAGTCACCTTTTGACTCTATTGTTAGAGCAAATTATCGTTTTGATGCTTCTTCTCTTGGAAATACTTGATATTCACTTTCTGCGCCTAGCTGAAAGGCGTTAAAGAAAAGCGCTTATGGGAGACAACCCATCATTTTATTTTCAGTATCTTTTCTTTTATTTGAGTCAAGAAGTTTGTTTACTTCTGTAGCAACTTCTTTGTATCTTTATTTTCTTGCAATGTTGTGCCAAGTAAGGTCTCTAGTAGAAAGTTTTTGCTATATTTGGATTTCTGCACAGGAAACAGATTTCTATCTGTCACCGTTAAATTCGTCATTTATTCCAAAAGCGACGAAATGCTTTGAGATTTTGTGTGCTGAATCTTCATATATGTATGAAACTTTTTCTAGTTCAGTAATTTTCGATTTGAGCAACTCTATTGCCTCGAAAATTTTGTCTTTACAGACTGTTCAGATTTTGACAGATTCTGCCTTTTATTGTGCATTGCTTCCCTTGCGATGTTTATTTGGATCTTTTTGATTCTTTGAGCATCAGTGGCTGTAGCTAATGTTATAATGCATTAAGGTGTGCTTGTGTCACAGTAGAACTTGTGAATTTTTGGTTTATGCACTAACCCTCTAATGAGAATTACTTGAGTTTGATGTGGTGGAAGTTTTCAAGTAAGCAAAAGGGACGATATGATGAGATCAAGAAGAGTGAAAAGCCTAATATTGGGGATGCCCCGGTGGGTCATACCCAGCAAATTCAAGAAGACTCAAGCATCTAAGCTTGGGGATGCCCAAGGCATCCCCTTCTTCATCGACAAAACTATCAGGTCATCTCTAGTGATACTATATTTTTATTCCGCTACATCTTATGTATTTTGCTTGGAGCGTCTGTTTTTATTTTGAGTGTGTGTTTTAGTGTGCTTAATAAGTTGGATCCTAGCATTATTGTGTGGGAGAGAGACATGCTCCGCTTTTTCATATGAATACTCTTGTGCTTCGCTTATATTCTTTGAGTATTCTTAGCTACTGTTTGTTTTCTAGTAAGCTCTCACTTTGAGCATGTTATCTTGTTTAGGGCTGCTAGTTCTTTGTGTTAAGCTCTCTTGTGTTTCACTCTTATTTGTTAGAGAGTTGTTTAGTTGCTTGGTTGATGTGTTAGATTGGAAAATGCTATGCTTGTGATAGTGGTATGAAATAGAGAAAAGCTGCATAGTCTTGTAGACCATTGTGTAGATAACTTGCTCCTCTTCAATTGTTTTGAAGTATTAAAATAACTAATGGTTAAAATATGTTGGTTAATGTTGTTAAGAGCTGATTAGTGAAGATGTGTTAGTAGAGCGTGGAGCCGTACTTTTCTGACTAAAAACAACATAAGTCAATAGTGCTTTAGTGTCGTGATTTCCTCTTAGTTGAAAAGAAGTTTCTAATGGTATAGTTACTGCAACGGTCGGGGAAGCCAACGGGGCACTTGTGTCGCCGCCACGATCCCTCTCGGGGTGTCTCTAACCATTTGTAAGACTTTGATACTGTTAGTTGTTTGCAATATACGACATGCTATGTGAGTTTTTTGGCACTTCCACCTTCATATTTTGCTAGCCTCTTCGGTGCTTTGCATTGCCCTTTTTCACATTGAGATTAGTGCATACTTCGCAAGTACATCCAACCCCGTGGGAGATCTTCATCTTGTTCTCCTACACATAAGCCAACTATCTTCCTCAAAACAGCCACCATATCTACCTATCACAACATTTCCATAGGTGTTCCGAGATACATTGCCATGCAACATCCATCATTTACATTACATGACTTTATGTCATTTTTACTTCATTACCATATAGTATTGCTTGACCATTTGAGTTAGTGTGATGCGTGGTTTTCCACATGTGTTACATCTTTTCCACACTACGCTCGGTCTTGCATATCCACCATACACCATGTATTAGTCTTTGAGTTTTGAGTACACCAGAAAGTGTGATGATCATCTTGTAAAATAGAGTGTTGCCTCTACCTGTGAGCATATTGAAAAGAGTCCAAAGTGGCCAATCAAAAGAGTCCAAAAGAGACCAATGAGAGAAATATATAAAAGAGCCACAAAGGCCTCAAAAAGCAAAAAGCAAAAAAGAGAAAAAGAAAAAAGAATATAAAATGAGAGAGGGGGCAACACTACTATCCTTTTATTCCACACTTGTGCTAGTAGCACCTACATCATTGTAGTGAGTTTTCATGCTTCATTAGTATAACTATGTGGGGACCAAACGTTATAGAACTTGGCTTGTATATTCCAACGATGAGCCTCCTCAAGTGAGCTCTAGGTCTTCATGAGCAAGCAAGTTGGATGCACCCCCACTAGTTCCATTGGAGAGCTTCCATTCATATAGCTCTATGTGCATCCGTTGCATGGCAATCACTACTCCTCATTCAGTGTCTACTACGGGACTTCCTCTTGTCTTGTGGTTACCTCTTCCACTGTTTGAGCCTTTCTTTTTGGCCTTCCAAACCCCCATTATTATTCTCTTTGCCATAACCTCATGGTGCCAAGCCTTCTTCTTGCTTGTATTAGTTGAGTGGACTACATAACAGTTGATAAGTTAAGTGGATGGATTAAGGACACTTGACTTGAGCTTGGCTATTTCTATTATTAACTGAATTTGATGCTTTGAAGATTGATTGACATTTTACATTGGAGACACAATTTACTATTCTTCTTTCTAAACCTTATGTATGGTTCCTTGTCTCCAACACGCTGATTCATGAAAAGTTCTAGCTTCTTTTAGCTAGCATTTGTTAATCATTGTGTCGGAGAACTGTCCCAGGAACTGGGTGTGTCTCGAGAAGGATCGAGTAAGGGGCTGAACACGGAATCAAACAACCCTCAACGTGCTCCGGCGACGATGCTCGTCGAACTCGCTGCAGGACAGCACTACAGAGATGGAACGCTCGGTCTTACCCAGGTTCAGGGCCCTCTTGTGGAGGTAAAACCCCTACGTCCTGCTTTGGTGTATTGCACTGCTTGGAGAGTTCACAGTACAGGGAGAGCTTGTCGAGCTCGAGGTGGCTAACAATGGCTACTTGCTAGTCTTCAGATCTAGGGTTTGGGCTCAGGAATCTTGGAACCCCTTGCTTGAGCGTGCTCCCCCTCCTTTTATAGGCGTCTCGGACCTCTTCCGCCCAAACATTTGGGCGGGAAGGGTTACCACACGACGACGAAGGAGGAGGCGCGGTGCACCATAAAGGTGAAGTCCACCAGAAAGGTGGAGGCCATGGACGCGGTCCAGGGCAGGGACGGCGTCACCAAAGCTGGAAAAGGCCACCGTCCAACGGGCGGCGAGCTGGCGCTGCAGAGGCGGAACGGGTCCCACGGTGACGCTGCCCTTGGAGCGTAGCTGCAGACGGTTCCCTTATCACCGAAGTGGCAATACTCGTTGTCCGCTTTGCTTTGCGCTGCTTTGTTGACTCCTTTATACATGGGAACGGCAACTGCGGCGTCGTCGTCATCGCGCGCAAGCGCGCGCGTCACTCTGCACATGGTGCAGAGCCCATGTGCGCTCTGCCGCGGAGGCAGGGATGGCTTCGTGAGGAAGGAGCCTCGGCGAGGCGAAAAACCTCGCCGAGCCCTTCGGCTTGGTCCTTAGCAGAATTGCGGGCAGCGTCGGAGACGCCTTGTCGAGTTGCGATCCCTCGCCAAGAGAGGGAATCCTCGACGAGGAGAAAAGACCCCTCGCGAGGGGAATACCCTCGCGAGGCTCGCCAGGCTTGGAGAGCCTGGTCCTTAGCGAAAATCATCCAAAGAATCTTGTGGGCCCTGGCAGGCCGGCCCGTGGTACCCTGGTTTCCACTGCGCCGACACATTGTTTGCTTAATGTCAACTATAGACAATTGTTTTGGATCACCTTATTCACATCATGTGTTTTGCATTACTATGTTGATCTAGATTGTGAGTTTGCATGTCTCCTAAGAAATTATTTGTTATCGTTCTACCTACTCGAGGACGAGTAGAACTAAGCTTGGGGATGCTGATACGTCTTCGACGTATCTATAATTTCTTATGATCCATGCTTGTTTTCATACCATTTGCTACATGTTTTGTTTACATCTTATAGCATTTTTATGCATTTTTGGAACTAACATATTAACAAGATGCCCCAATGCCAGTTCCTGTTTTCTGCTGTTTTCCGTTTCAGAAAAGTACTTAAGGAAATATTCTCGGAATCGGACGGGACAAAAACCCAGGATCTTATAATTTCGTCACGCACACGGAGTCCAAAGGGGAGCCGAAGACGCACCAGAGGGCGACCACACCCTAGGGTGGCGCGGCCCAACCTGTCTGCCGCGCCACCAGGTGGTGTGGCCCCCTCGGGCCTCCACCGACGCCGCCCTTTCGCCTATATAATCCCCCCGACGAGAAAACCCTAAGTACCCGATCAAAATTCCAGAAAAACATCCGTCGCCGCCGCCATCGTCAAACCTAGTTCGGGAGGGTTCTGAAGCTCTCCCCGGCACCCTGCCGGAGAGGGGAATCATCGCCGGAGGGCTCTACACCACCATGCCCGCCTCCGGATAGATGTGTGAGTAGTTCATCCTTGGACTACGGGTCCATGCAGTAGCTAGATGGTAGTCTTCTCCTCTTGTGCTATCATGTTTAGATCTTGTGAGCTGCCTATCATGATCAAGATCATCTTATTGTAATGCTACATGTTGTGTTTGCTGGGATCCGATGAATAGAGAAGTACCTTGTGATGTTGATTATTGATATTATCATGTCTATGTTATTTGTGATCTTGCATGCTTTCCGGTACTTGTAATTGCCTTGATCAAGTAGTTGCTTGTATCTCCAAGAGGGAGTATTTATGCTAGATAGTGGGTTCGGTCCCTGTGTGCCTTGGCTTGAGTGACAGAAACATATAAGGACGGGGGAGTGTTGTTGGTACTAGGGAGTAAACTTTATGCACAGTTCTTCATGCAATTGTCTGTTGCTTGCAACTTAATACTGGAGAGATTTTCCGGTATGTTACCTCAAAGGTGGACTATTTAGGCATAGGTGTATGCTTGGAACAACTATCTATGTATTTTGTCGTAATGCCCAAAGCATCTCATATAGACATCATCATCCTCTGTATTATGCAATGTTCATGCATTGTCTTACATTCTCTATTCTGTCAATTGCCCAGCTGTAATTTGTTACCCAGCATGTGTAGTATTTTATTTATGGAGAAGACACCACTATTGAACTGTGGACCCCGGTCTATTCTTTTACATCTGCAATTAAATCAACTGCTCTACTACTTTCATTTACTGCAAACAAGCTTCCTTCCACACATACATTTAATCCTTTGTATTCAGCAAGGCCGGTGAGATTGACAACCTCACTGCTTCGTTGGGGCAAAGTAGTTTGATTGTGTTCTGCAGGTTCCACTGTCTCCCCTGCAACAGCTCTTTTTCTGGCGCCATTGCAGTTGTGGACAACCTTCTGAAGCATTCCTCACTCCTACTGGTTCGATAACATTGGTTTCTAACTGAGGGAAAACTTGCTGCTGTGCTCCTCAAACCTTCCTCTTGGGGTGCCCAACGAAGCATGATTGATTAACACCTCTCGCGCTATCAGACGTCGGGTGGGATTTCCTCGCGAAGAGAACCAATGTTCGCCAAAGTTTCGGCTGCCTCGTTGTTGGAGCGGTGGATGTGGTGGAATTCACATCCGTCGAAGCATCCCACGAGCTGCTGGACGAAGAAGCGGTAGGCGGCCATGTTGGGGTCCTTGGCGTCCCAATGACTAGTGGTCTGCTGGACCACCAAGTCGGAGTCGCCATAGCAGAGGATCCGCCTGATGTTCATGGCCTTGGCGAGCTTGAGGCCGTGCGCGAGAGCTTCGTATTCAGCTACATTGTTGGACGCCGTGAAGTGGATTTGTAGCACGTATTCGAGTCGGCCTCCCTGGGTGAGGTGAGGACGACTCCGGCGCCGAGTCCCCAGTATCTTTTGGAACCGTCGAAGTGCATGAGCCAATGCTCGCCGGAATCAGGTGGCAGTGGTACGTGGTCCGTCTCCATCCAGTCGGCTAGAAAGTCCGCCAGCTCCTGTGACTTGATCGCTGTTCTCTTGTCGTATTCGACTCCGTGCGCTGTCAGGTTGATCGCCCATTTCGCGACTCTGCCGGTTGCGTCCTTGTTGCCTATGATCTCGGCAAGCGGAGCGTCGCTTATCACTTTGATCGGATGCTCTTGAAAGTAGTGCTTCAGCTTCTTCGTTGCCATGTACACGCCATATACGAGCTTCTGGTAGTGTGGGTAATTTTGCTTTGACTGCGAGAGCACCTCGCTGAGGTAGTAGACTGGCCGCTGAACCGGCCGCTGCTTGCCAGCTTCATCTCGTTCCACCACCAGGACGACGCTGACGACTCGGTTGGAGGCGCCGATGTACATGAGCATGGGCTCCTTCGGAGCCGGAGGTGCTAAGACCGGGGTGGTGGCCATCGCACGCTTGAGTTCCTTGAAGGCGGCGTCTGCCGCGTCGCTCCAGACGAACTTGTCAGTCTTCTTCAATAAATGGTAGAGCGGGAGAGCCTTCTCACCAAGCCGGCTGATGAAGCGGCTGAGGGATGCCAGGCAGCCGGTGAACTTTTGGATGTCCTTGACGCTTCTTGGCTGTCGCATGTTGTCGATGGCGGCGATTTTCTCCGGGTTGGCCTCGATTCCTCGTGCTGACACAAGGTAGCCGAGTAGCTATCCGGCTGGAACACCGAACACACATTTCTCCGGGTTGAGCTTCATCTGGAAGCGGCGCAGGTTATCGAAGGTTTCCTTGAGGTCGGCGAGCAGAGTGTGCTTCTCCTTGGTCTTGATGACGATGTCGTCGACGTAGGCGTGCGCGTTACGACCGATCTGGTCGTGCAAGCATTTCTGCCTGCAGCGCTGGTATGTTGCCCCCGCGTTCTTCAAGCCGAAGGGCATGGTGGTGTAGCAGTATGGGCCGTAGGGGGTGATGAAGGCAGTCTTGAGCTGGTCATCCGAGTTCAGCGGAATTTGGTGGTAGCCGGAGTAGGCGTCGAGGAGGGAGAGGAGGTCACAGCTGGCTGTGGAGTCAATCACCTGGTCGATGCGTGGCAATGCGAAGGGGTCCTTGGGGCAGGCCTTGTTGAGGTGGGTGTAATCGATACACATCCGCCACCGCTTGTTCTTCTTTTTCCACCATCACCGGATTGGCTAGCCACTCCGTGTGTTGTACTTCCTTGATGAATCCGGCCGCAAGTAGCCGTGCTATCTCTTCTCCTATCAACTGTCTTCTTCCTTCCGCGAAGCGTCGTAGCGACTGCTTCACCGGCTTGGCGTCTGGCCGGACGTGTAGAGAATGCTCGGCGAGATCCCTCGGTACACCAGGCATGTCCTTGGGGGACCACGCGAAGATGTCCCGGTTCTCACGGAGGAACTCGACGAGCGCGCTTTCCTATTTGGGGTCCAGGCTCGCCCCCACGGTGACGAACTTGGACTTATCGCTTTCGTCGAAGTAGATCTTCGTAGTATCTCGTGCCGCCTGGAAGTTTGATTCGGTGGCCGGCTTGGCCGATTTCGGCATTTCCAGCTTTTCCTCACTGGCCTTGCGCTTGAATTGCTTCATCTCCTCATTGCAGACCATGGTCTCAGCCACCTTCGCGCTGTCCGAGGCGCAGGCGATGGAGCGCTTGTAATCTCCGGAGACGGTGATGATTCCGCGTGGGCCTGGTAGCTTCATCTTTAGGTAGGCGTAGTGAGGTACCGCCATGAACTTGGCGAGCGCCGGCCACCCGAGGATGGCGTGGTAGGCGCTAGAGTGGTCGACCACCTCGAAGGAGATGGTCTCACGGTGCCGAATAGGACGTCAAGCCGGATGAGGCCCATGGATGAGCCGGCTCGCCCTGGCACGATGCCGTGGAAGACTGTCCAGCTCGGCGTCAAGCTGGACTCGGAGACGCCTAGCTTCTCCAGCGTGTCGCGGTAGAGTATGTTGATGCTGCTGCCCCCGTCGATGAGGACGCGTGAGAAGGTGCAGGCGCGCTTGGTGGACATGATCATGGGCTCCAGGACCAGGGCATAGCCGCCTGGATTGGGCATCAGCTCCGGGTGTTCGCTGCGATCCCACGTGATTGGTTCTTGTGACCAGTTGAAGTACTGGGGGACAGGTGGAACCACCGCATTCACCTCCTTGAATCGCTCATGCCGGCTTCGCTTGTCGTCGCGCTCGCTGATGAACATGATGTAGGCGGCGTCCGGATTCTGGTAACCGTCTGGACCCCTGGGAGGCGGAGATGGAAGGCGCTCCCTCCTCTGTTCTTCGCGTTGGCGATCATCGCGATTCCTGTCTTCGCGCCGTCTGTCGTCGCGTCTCCGATCGTCCCGTCCGGCTTCATCCAGAGGCGGAGGCGGATTTCGCCGCTCGTACGGTGGTGGCCTTGGGCGGCCAAGGTTGCATTGCCTGACGGTGTGGTTCGCTGGCCGGTCGCCATGGTTCCGACACGGTTGATCGAGTAGGAACTCGTAGCTGTTCCTCGCCCTTGTCCGGCGCATGTCGCTGCTCGTCCTCATGCGGCGGTTGTCGAAGCCTCCTGCCGGCCTTCCCTCGGTGGTGGCGACGACCTTGGACTCGACGCGATCGTCTGTGGACTTGCGCTTGCCGGCCACGTCGGAGTCACGCCGGGTTGATTTTCCTCCTTCCTGGTTCTCCGCCCGGCTGCGGCGTGCAGCCGGCTCCATCGTAATGATTCTTCCGGCTTCGTCGAGTCGGATCGGGTTGGTCATGCCCGCGTCGGCGGTGGCGTATTCGTCGGCGATTGCCATGAGCTCCGCCATGGTCTTCGGGCTCTTCCTCAGGAGCCGGTGCTTGAGCAGCGTCTGATCTCGGCAGCCTTGAATGAAGTATTGGACGGCTTGGAGCTCGAGAACTCCCTCGCAGGAGTTGCGTAGGCTAGTCCATCGGGTGAGGTAGGCTCGGTCCGATTCGCCGTCCTTCTATTTGCACAACGTGAGCAGCTGTGCGTTGCCGGGGCGCAAGTAGGTGCCGGTGAAATTGCGGTTGAACACCTCCTCGAAGTCCAACCAGCTGTTGACGCTTTCAGCCGGCAGGCTGTTCAGCCAGGTCCGAGCCGACCCCTGGAGCATGAGTGGCACGTAGCGTACGGCCACCCGCTTGTTGCCACCTGCGATGTTGACCGCCGTGACGTAGTCGGCGAGCCAGTCTTCCGGCTTTGCGGTGCCGTTGTACTTGGGTGTATCCCTTGGGAGGGTGAATCCCCGCGGGAATTGCTCGGTCCGGATGCGAGGTCCGAAGCAGCGATGTGCGGCGATGTCTTCCTCCTCGATGATGCTTGACGCCTTGAGCGCGTCGATGCGGAGGCGAGCGTCGTGGCTTGTTTCGGGCCCCAACGGTCCCAGGCACTCCTCTATGGTGACCTTGTGTCCGATTCTCTCCTTGACGTTGCGGCCGGTTTGCGGCCCGTTCCGGTTGCCGTCTTCACGTCGTCCAGCCGGGTTGCGGCCGTGATCACGAGGATGCGAGCTCGCGCTCCCCTCGCGATGAGCTCGTGGTTGCTTGTCCTTCGCCCTGCCGCGGCTCGTGGATGACGCCTCAGCGCCTTGCTTGGACTTGCCGGCTGGGTCATAGCCTGGAGGCGGCTCATGATGTTCCCGGCTTGCCGTCGCCTCGGTTTCGCGTTGCTGCCGGTTAGCCGTGGCGATGAGCTCTTGGACCCGGCGTGCGTGTTGGTGTAGCTCCTCGCCTTGGAGATGGGGTAGCTCTGCTGCGGCCGCATCCGCAGCCTTCATGTTTCGTACCGGGTTGCTGTACTCGGGCAAGACGATGTCCGAATGCTCGTGCGGCTGGCCAGCACGGTTCAGGACACCGCCGAGATCCCCTCCTTTGCGCCTGACTTCATTCAGCTTCTCCGTGTTGCCTCTTGCCAGCTCGAAGCCGTGGACGGTGTTGTACTCGCGCATTGTGGCGTTGAGTCGGCGCTGTGTCGATGCGAGGTGAAGAGCCTTGTCGTATATTTGTTGATGCATCCTCTCGAGTTCAGCCGCCGCCTTGGCTGGGTCCGCACCCAGCGCGATGGGGGTGCTTAGCAGCTCGAAGGCGGGGTTGTCGTCGCAGGTGCTGGCGTCGAAGATCGAAGGAGCCAAGCTCGAGTAGACCACCTCCGGGTACTCCTTGGCGGCGACGGCGACGTAGACGCGGAAATCGCCAAGGGTGACGACCGTGCCTCCGCTGGTGAAGCCCACGTCGGTGAAGCTCCTGGTGTTGTCGAGGACGCAGCCGATGGAGCCGATGGAGAGCACGAGGCCGGAGACGATCCGCCGATCATCTACGGTCCGGGATCCCGCGCAGAACGTGACTCCGCTCATCGCGAGCCCCACGGTGGGCGCCAAATGTCGTGGTGGGTTGCACGGCATATCCATCAGAGATGGAAAGAAGTATGGGGCAGACGACGATGGATGCTCGCGCGGGATTGGGTAACTAGCATGCAAACACACACGAGTTACCCAGGTTCAGGGCCCTCTTGTGGAGGTAACACCCCTACGTCCTGCTCTTCTTGTTCTTATTGCTTGATCACAGAATCGGGCTACAAGTGGTGCTCCTGGAGCTGTTCTTCGGTGGTGCCGGCTTGAGCTGTCAAGCCGGCCTACGATGACTATTGGCGAACTACTCTTCTCCTCTTCTCCACCTATCTCTCTCTCTCCACGCAGGGGGTTTTGGTTTGCCTTATATAGGCAGCGGCTAGGGTTTTTGGTTACAGGGAAGTTACAAGTTTGCCCCTATGACATCACTACGGTTTCAAGCCGGCTTGGGCCAACTCATCATTACACTGCTGCTGTAACGCCCGACAGGGCGTACTGTCCATCAGGTGGCAGTTGCGTAATCCTGGCCCACCAGTACGGACTGGTCGGTAGGTGGAAGCCGGCTGCTCCAAGCCGGACGGAGATGTTCAAGCCGGACGATTGGATTTGCCTTGAGATGACCGGCTTGAGTCCTTGAACGATTTTGACCTCCCTCTAGGTATCTGGGGTTCATATCCCCAACAGATGGGCCCTGTTACGAACGAATCCTTTGATGACCCCGTTCATCCTTTCGAACGGCATCATGTTGTGCTGGAACAACGGCCCGAGATGGATGATATCATCCATGATATGGACCAACAGAAGCACACAGATGTCAAAGAATGCAGGTGGGAAGTACATCTCAAGCTCGCATAGTATCACGACGATCTCTTCCTGCAGCCTTGAGAGTTGCTTCCCGATGATTGACTTTCGGGAGATCACGTCGAAGAAGTTACAGAGGCCAAAAATGGTTTCACTGACGTGCTTGTCCATTATCCCTCGGATCGCAACCGGAAGTATCTGCGTCATCATCACGTGACAGTCATGAGACTTCATCCCGCTGAATTTTTGTTTCTGCGGGTCTAAAAATCTGCTTATTAGCCCCGAGTAACCCAAAGGCACTTTGACTCCTAGAAGGCACTTGATCAATTGTTCGATCTCGTTCGGACTTAGAGTGAAGCAGGAGGGGGGCAGTAATAGTCGTTCCTCTTAACCCTTTTACCCTTGGGACCGTCCGTCTCCTCTTCCGATTGGTCATGATCAATAGCCTGGCGTCCTCCGTGAAGATCTTCCTGGATACCCATATGTATCAGGTCGCTTCTTGCTTTCGGCCCATCCTTCGTCCTCTCCGGCATGTTGAGCAGAGTGCCAAACAGATTCTCGAACACATTCTTCGTGATATGCATTAGATCTAGGCAATGAGGCATACCGAGGATGGGCCAGTACGGCAAGTCCCAAAACACAGACCTCATCTTCCATACATCCAAGAGTGGTTTTGGCGCCTTTTGCTTCTTTCCCGGCCGAGGGCACTCTTCCCATTCATTCAGCAAATCATATATTTCTTCGCCGCACCTCTTACATGGAGGTCCCCGGAGCTCTTCTTCGCCGTTGAAATGGTCTCCACGCCTTCTCCACGAGTCTTTAATGTGTAGCCACCTTCGATGGCCGATGTAGACGGTTTTTGAAGACCCGGGATCTTTCTAGAGTTGGTGAAACGTCGGGTCATCCATGCACCTCACACATCCGTTATGTCCGTGGCACACCTGGCCTGAGACGTATCCGTAGCCGGGATAGTCGTGCACCGTACAGAGCAAGGCGGCTCTCATAGGAAAATATTCTTCTGCGAGGGCGTCCCATGTGTTGACCCCGCCTTCCTCCCATAACGTGTGTAGCTCATTTTTCAGTAGCTTCAGATACAGATTGATGTCGGTGCCCGGTTGTTTCGGCCAATGAGCATGCTCATGTGTATGTACTTCCTCTTCATGCACAGCCAGGGCGGGAGGTTGTATATCCATACGAACACAGGCCAGGTGCTATGTGTGCTGCTCTGGTTGCCAAACGGATTGAGCCCATCGGTGCTCGCACCCAACCTAATGTTCCGTGGCTCTGCCCCGAAAGTTGGATATTCATCGTCCAATGCTTTCCACTGGCATGCATCCGAAGGGTGTGTCAGATTAACCTTTTCATTCCGCTCTGGATCTCTCAGAACTTTCTCCCTTCTCTCCGCGTGCCAACGCATGAGCTTTGCTTCCTTGCGGTCTGCGAAATAGCGCCGCAGACGGGGGATGAGGGGAAAGTACCACACAACTTTTCGAGGAGCTTTATTCCTCCCTTTCTTGTATCGAGCAGCCTTGCACACCGGACATGTGGTCTTGTCCGCGTCCCCTTCCCGAAAGATGTAGTAGTTGTTGATGCACATGTGGTATTTTTCGTGCGGTAGATCAAAGGGGCATACGATTTTCTTGGCCTCATCACAACTTTTAGGACACGTGTTCTCCTTCGGAAGCTTGCTCTGCCAGTATTGCAGACTTGCGTCGAGGCTTATGTCGCTCCATTTGTATCTTGCCTTCATCTGCAGAACATCGAGCGCTACTTTCAAGCGGGAGTCATCCGGTTCGCAATCGGGATACAACGGAGTATTCAAGTCTATCTCTAGTTGCGCCAGTTTAGATTGCTCTCTTGCGGCAGATCTGGGGTTAGTCGTCTTCTTGAGAAGCAGTTCTTTGAGATGAGGGTCCCGCACGACTGAAGTTAGCGGTGCCCGCGTGTCCTCGTCTTCCTCCGTTACGTGTTGCTCGTCACTGTCTTCTTCAGCATATATATCATGGTGCGGATGAGCAGGCTCTTGATCATCTTCCTGCACCTCGTTGTCATCATTGACCTGCTGCCATTCCTGATCATTTCCTGCCACCGCCTCATGGATTTCATCATCACCTTCATCATCACCTTCATCATCACTTATCCACTGAGTGTGCCCCTCCATGAAACCACGCCTGAGCAGGTACTCCAGCAACTGTCCGCTAAAGGGGTCGAGGGCGCCCTCTAGTCTGCATTTTCGACACGCACTACCACAGAATGGGTTATAGGGAGGTTGGCACTCTGTGGCGCACCGTTAATTCGTGCGCCACAGAAATATGTTTCTGTGGCGCACCGTGCTTGGTGCGCCACAGAAAGTCACATTTCTGTGGCGCACCTGGCCACATGCGCCACAGAAATGTGACTTTCTGTGGCGCACCAGCCACGGTGCGCCACAGAAAGCCAGATTTCTGTGGCGCATGCCCACCCATGCGCCACAGAATTTTTGTGGGTCCCACGTACAATCATTGTGCTAGGGTCCATCTGGGGACATTCTGTGGCGCACCGTGGCTGGTGCACCACAGAAAAGTGACATTCTGTGGCGCACCGTGGCTGGTGCGCCACAGATTTTTTTTTCCAAATCCCACCCCCCCCCCCCCCCCCCCCCGTGGATCGCCTTTTAGTTTTGCAGTAAGTAAAAGAAAATGATAAAAATTTCAATAAATAAAATCCTTTGACATGTAGTTAGGTTTGAGTGTCTAGTAGGTATAGAAATTTTGAAATATGAATTTTGACCTTTTTTGCAAAAACCCGTTAAAAAATGTAAAACGGGCATAACTTTTGCATACGACGTCGAAAAAATGCGAATAATACCTTAAAAAAAACCAGAGAAAATTTCGGATTCGATCCCACCTGGGTTTACCCGGTCAGCAATTCACAGAATCCTCAAATTCCAAACCAAAAAAAAGTTATGGCCAACAGAAGAATTTTCCCAGCAAAATAAAAAAAATCAAAAAAAGGGAAAACAATTCTGTGGCGCACCAATGCCAAGGATGCGCCACAGAATTATTGGGCGGGATTCAAAATTTCGAATCCCGCCCAATAATTCTGTGGCGCATCCTTGGCATTGGTGCGCCACAGAATTATTGGGCGGGATTCGAAATTTGAATCCCGCCCAATAATTCTGTGGCGCACCAATGCCAAGGATGCGCCACAGAATTTCAAACAGACGATTTTTTTCTACAAAATCAAAAAAATTCAAAAATTCAAAAAAAATAAAAAAAGAAAAAAATTCGAAAATTCCAAAAAAAAATTATAACAAAGAAGATTGCTGAAAATTTTGGATTTTTTAAAGTTTTTTTTTTAAATAAGTTTTTTGAAAATTTTGGATTTTTTGAATTTTTTAAAGGTTTTTTTAAAAAATAAGTTTTTTAAATTTTTTGGATTTTTTAAAGTTCTTTTTTGAATTTTTTGGATTTTTTGATTTTTTTAAAGTTTTTTTAAAAAAAATAAGTTTTTTGAAATTTTTAAAGTTTTTTTAAAAAAAATTAAGTTTTTTGAATTTTTTTGGATCTTTTGAAACTTTTGAATCTCCTTTTGAAAGTTTAGAAGTTTTTGAAAAATCTGAAATTTAAAAACATACATTTATAACACATACATAACATATACACATACAAGACTTAAGAGGATTCATATGATATATATATCAATAAGAACTTGAGTAGCAGAAGGGTAGGTGAAGTGGGTGGAACTTAGAAGTTAAGCGTGCTAGGGTTGGAGCAATCTGAGGATGGGTGACCTAGCGGGAAGGTATTAGTTCAAAATGTGCAAAAAATCTGAAAAAATTCAAATAATTAGGATTTTTCATATTATTTCATATTTTGATTTTTTTGAAAACTTTTTATATTTTTTTTGCATTTTTTGAATTTTTTCAGAATTCTGTGGCGCACCAGGCCAGGTGCGCCACAGAAAATATTTCTGTGGCGCACCTTGCTTGGTGCGCCACAGAATTCTCACATTTCGCCACAGAAAATATTTTTGTGGCGAGAATTCTGTGGCGCACCCAGCAAACCTGGGGGTGCGCCACAGAATTCCAATTTGGTGCGCCACTGATAGCCATTTCTGTGGTAGTGACGGACATTGTATCATTTTGCGATTATTCCGTAACATGTCTTCCGTCGCGTGCCTCAAGTATATATTCACGACACGTTCGCTCAAAGTGACCATTGTCGCCTGCATGGTGTAGAACAAATAATACAATTATTAGAACCATATATATATCGTTTTTCACGAAAAATTCGGCATGACCTTCCTAGAAATAGGACCTAAGAGGGAGTGCCAAAATTTGCCGAGACGGAAATTAATCAACATCCCGGCAAAATATTGGCAACTCATTTTAATTTCACAAAAATCATTAATTTCGGTCCATTCCGACAAATTTTGGTCAAATTTCATAAAAAATCATTAATTTCGGTCCATTCCGGCAAATTTTGGTCAAATTTCACAAAAAATTATTAATTTAATTTATTATATAAAAATCAATCCATCGTAATTAGATGACCACATGTACGAGATCGAGTCAAGTTCACCGAGAAATTGATGTGTAATGCTTGTAGCTAGAATGATGTGTTGGAGAGAGAGAGAGAGAGAGAGAGAGAGAGAGAGCGAGATAGGACTAGATCTAGAGTTGTGGAGGGAAATCTTTTGGTGGATAGGTTGGAGAGAGGGAGGTGAGGCTAGATCTATCAACTAAATTAATTTTTATTGGTTGAAACTAGAGGAAATGATGGGGGATGGCATTTAATGGAGTAGCAACAATGGGGAGTGAAGAGGAGAGGAAAGTGCAATAATGGAGAGGAGAAAGGGGGCTGGTCGTGTTGATGAAAATGCCAGGAAATCACTGGCGAACAAGCGGAAGGTTTGCCAGTGGTACATGTCTTACCACTGGCGAACTGTGTGCGCGCTTCGCCAGTGGTAAACGCGGGACCGGGGGACCCCAGCGAGACCATCTACCGCTGGCGAACCACGTCCGCTGTTTGCCAGTGGTACCTAACTTACCGTTGGCGAACAGGAACATGCGTTCGCCAGCGGTAGATGGCCCCGCTCAGTACGCCTGGGTCCGTGTTTACCACTGGCGAAGCGCGCACATAGTTCGCCAGTGGTAAGACATGTACCACTGGCGAATCAGGTTTATAGTTCGCCAGCGGTACTTACCACTGGCGAACACGTTTTATTCGTTCGCCAGTGAGTGGCTGGCGGCTATAGCCCTTTTCCTACTAGTGACCTGTACACACCCAAACAAAATACTTTGCCCCCAACGGCGGAAAGGTTGTCAATCTTTCTAGTCTCGCAGAAAACAAAGCGGTTAATTGTATAGTGAAATAGATGAATTATGAAAATAGACCAGAGGAGTAATGATGATGAAAAGTGATGAATAAAGGTTGCGATCAATGTAAAATGATGGACCGGGTGCCATGGGTTCACTAGTGGAGTCTCTCAAGTAAATAGAACATTCATATGATGGGTAAACAAATTACAGCTGGGCAATTGACAAGATTATAACACAGACTTAATCTAGATATGACAAAGATAACATGATAATATTTAAGTAGGCATCACGACAATGAACAAAGACCGTTGAGTCCAACTGCATCTTTGTCTAAAAAGTCCACCGTGGGATCGCTATCCAGCCTTTCACCCATCGGTATTAAGTTGCAAGCAACAAACATTTGCATTAAGTAAAGCGCATAAAGTAAGCAATATTAAATATCAAAATAGACTTAGTAGCAAAAGCACACCCTCGCCCTTAGACGTTTCTATCACTCGTGCCCAGGAACAAAAGGGGGCATGAACTCACTATCTAGCATAAATATTCTCTCTTGGAGATACACACAATCATTTGGCCAAAGTAACTACGGACATCGGAGAGCATCAAGAACATAAATCAACATATAAGAATCATGCACAATCTGATCATAACTTTATAATCCATCGGATCCCAGCAAACACATCACATAGCATTACAATAATCGATCTTGATCATGTTAGGCAGCTCAAAAGATCATAAGACATGAAGCACAAGAGAGAGACTACCATCTAGCTACTGCCATGGACCCAAGGTCCAAGGTGGGACTACTCACAAATCATCCCGGAGTAAGGCATGGCGATGAAGAGCCCTCCGGGATCGATCTCCCCTCTGGCAGGGTGCCGGGATTTGCTTCAGAAACACCCCCGAATTAGGGTTTGAGGTGGCGGCGCCTCGGGATGACTTTTCTGGAAAATAATGGCCGCCCCTGTAACACCCCAAGCCAACAAGCATTGGAATGTTACCACAACCACATCATAGGAACTATTTAAGACTTCTTAGGAAAAAATTGGCAGAGTCTCCTTCATTTCTAATGACTTCTACAACAAGCAATAATAACGACAAGAGTACTAGGATAAAACACGAAGCAAGAATAGACACATCGATCAACCATATACAAATCTATAACATCACAACCATATTCAAGGTTCAAGAAAGCGGAAAGCGTAAGCGGAGCGTTTGGCTCTCGCTTAGAGTTTTTGTCGCTTAAGCGACGCTTAAGCGCGCTTAAGCGTTTCCAAAATTTCGCTGATTTTAGTAGCGGGCTTGCATCCGGGAGCTGAGGAGAAGCAGAGAGGAGTAGAGGAGAGTGCTTCTTGCAGCGGGGAAGGAGAGGTGGCACAGGTAGGGAGGGGCTATGCCTGTAGCGCCGCCATTGTTGTTGTGCAGGTGTGCGTGAACGTGAAGATGATCAGAGAAAGAGATGAGAAGAGTAGATGGATGGTTCAGATTAGAAAGGATGAATGGCTCAGATTGGGTTAGCGGACTAGGGTTCCATAATGGGTCTTACTGGGCCAACTCTGTAGCACAAAGGACACAATGAGACGAGTTTCTTATGCCTTAATGGGCCTTATCAGCGCTTTAGTAGTTGCTTATGCCTAAGCGAAGCGTTTTTCCATCGCTCAACGCTTAAGCGTGCTTAAGCGTACGCTTAATTACGCTTTCTTGAACCTTGACCATATTACGTTACCATCCACACAGCAACCCTGACCACGAGTACAGATAACTAATGAACATCGGACTAAGAAACAAACTTCCATAAGACTACATAACTGATACAGATAAAGAGTTTCTAACGATCAAAAGTATATTTCCTGTATACGGTGGTGAAAGTGTAAATCAAGCAGTGATGAACTTGAAGGTGCTACTCCCATAACTCCCCATGCATGTCGTTTTCAAGGTTCACCTAAAAACATGAAGACAACAAGGATGAGTATAAAATACTCAGCAAGTACATAAAGTAATAATAAGCATTGCATAGAACAGAACACCAACAATTATCGTTCAACTCTTATTATAGAGTAATCATGGCCCTATATGACTACATGCCCTTTTCTTTCACTTTTCTTTGCGAATACCGGTATCGCTGAGTGGACACCCGTCGATATCCACTCACTCCAACTTGTGGAGATTGCCTACAATGTGGGTCGCAACCCATCATTGACGGTCTCAAAGTGACTACCTCAGTAGGTCACAACACTATGCATTTTCTGTAAGATGCTATGCACACATGCATGTGCCGCTGTATCCTTTGCCATATCAATTCAACTCCACGGATATAAACAATTTCCATCCACTAGAATCAATAACAAGTGCTAGAAATAAAAGTTGAGTGAGAGAAATCATGCAAGATATCATTCCGTCATGCACTTGCCTCAACCGTGGGGCACAAACTTTGAATTGTAGGTCTCCGTACCGGACGTACCAACACCTGTGATTAAAACATATATACATTCAGTATATACTCTCAATACACATCATCACTCCAAAATCATATGATTAAAATATCAGGCCGCTCCTATGCAGCATAGGCAGAACCCAAACCTTTTCTCTTTACTTCCCCTAAAAAGTTCCCAGGCTGTGCTCTCAGCTAGCGATTTAAATATAAACATCATTTTGTTGTTGCATCAGGCATAGAGCCGATAAAGCTGAACAACCACAACCTACGCGTACTAGTATCACGTACTAGTATCAGGAACAAGCACGCCTCTTAGACCAAGCTGTTGTGTCTCAGGTTAAGTTCCAGCATAATTACAAAGAAATTCTTGGCTCGGCCCAAGCATAAGAGTCATGGTTTGACCCAGGTAAAGAACTGAAAAGTGCTATCCAGATCTAATAATCTGTAGCGTTCATCACTTTCATGTATAAACCTCAAAGGCTAGAATCTAGCAAAACAAGCAGGTACGAGGTAGAAATCGATGGACTCCACCAAGCTGCCATATAAAAATAGCTATTCCTCTCTCGTTGCAATATATCTGATTAGAGCAGAAACTGTATAGACCACTTAGTACATAAAAGAAGCCCAGAAATTCCTAAAACGAATCACTCTTGACCCCAAATTTTCCCACATGGACGTGATGCCAAAACAAATACTCGGAAAGAGCTACTCGTCCATATGGCTGCATCTACTCAGAAAATCAATCTGGAAACAACCAAGCTAGCAGCAAGGCAAAGGCAGCAACGAGTACCCAGCAGCCTCGAAGTTCTTGGCGAAGGACCCCACACGGCGACGGCGGCGGCTCTGTACGACTTGACGGAGATGGATGCGGACACAACACGGCAGCGACACCTCAGCTCACGGGTCGGCGGCGGAGGCTACGGCGGACTGAGCGATGAGAAGATAAGGGCAGAGAGATGGGGGCAGCGTACTACTCGACCCTGCATATAGAGCAGCCGCTGTAGAGACCAGCTCACGCAAAGAAGCCCAGTCCGGCCCAAAAAAATACTTCCTTCACATACCAGCAATAAAAGAACCGTTTCTAGCTATGTATACTATACAACCAAAACAAAGGAGGAACATATATATATATATGGTCGCGCTATTTGACTCCCAGGAACAGAATATTATTCTGCACCCGGGTCTAACAGCGGCTCCAATCGCGCCAGACGACTCTCGCGAATCAGCCGTGAGCCCGCCCTCCCGTGCGGGGTAATAAAACGTTTGGCATCCGCAAGCGACGTAAAATCGTGCAGGCCATCCAACAGCCCCACCACCTCGATCAGTCCAGCCCATGTACACCGGTTTGAAGCCCACAACGTAGGAAACATCTAATGCTACATAAGGTTTCACTGCATGTGACGTAAGAAAACTCAAGATTATTAACGTAATAATGCAATTATAGAAACGTAAATTACTAAAAACTTACGTTTGAAATTTCTTGTTGCCAACACTTGGGTCAATAAGCAAATTTAGGGCAACGTAAAAATCCAAGTTGACTCAGTTGTCAACCCATAGTTCAGCAAGCCACTCTGCACTGTATGGTTACAAAATTGTTTCACGCCAATGTAAACTATTCGCATCGACTGATGCAACAACAGAAGAACTCCGGTAAAACCTGTTGTGTAAAATCACACAATGTAATAACTAGTGGCATTTTCAATAATGCACCGCTGCAAACAAAGAGTTTTTACCATAAGGTAAGAATTACAGGCATGGTTCCTGGTCCAATAGTCCCATAAGAATATCCAAAGTTACAAACTACAGACATTTACAATCAGATTTACAACATTTGACATATACACTGAGATGTGTACTGTCAGAAGTTCATACAGTTTTCATATAAAAAAAAAGAAGTTCATACAGTTTTTACAATATTCTGTACAAATTTAGTTAAATAAGCTAAATAGGTTTGTGCCTCATGCACGATAAGAGTGCAGAAGACATCCTGGCTTCCTCCCAATTGTCATAATTGCCAATGTAAATAGTTGTCGGGCATAGTGGAGAACAGGCTATGCATTTCTCCTCTAAATGGTAAGTAATTTTCTTTTGGTACCTGAAACGGTAGAAAATACTCTGTAAGAAGCATCTAAAAAAGAGTTTGACAACAAAAGGAGAATGGATAAAAACGGGAAGGAAGCATGCAATCCTGCTAGTATATCACTACCTTTTGGTTAAACCCAATCTTTAGAACACCCTCATGTTCAACAGGTTGTGAAATCCATCAAATAAATGACTGACCATGGAAAAAAAAACGAAAAGACATTTTGTAGAACTCATATTTTCATTCCGGAGAGTGCTACTTCTACTACAGTATGATAAAAGACATGAAAAACTAATCGTCTATCGAGACACAAGAACCAAATAAATAAATGTTGTCGTCGCTGCACCTTGGTATCAGTAATGCCAACAAAAATTCACCATGGGGTCCTGGTAACTGGAAAATGTTACTACTTAATTCAATTATTTTCTATAATCTAATAAATTTGGTGCGAGGCTGAGCCGTGAGAACATCATGCTCAACTGAACAAAGATACTTACTACAAGGCCATCATCTCTACTACTGGCCCCTATGACTTGTGTAGCTTTTCTTTTGACAACCGTACCATGAATACCTGAGACAAATATTGGACATAACGAACAACTCACATCTTGATGATTGAACTTACAATTCAACAACAGAGGAGGGTTGCTGGTTGCCATAGCATGTTCCATATAACTAAGCCTAGTATCTATATCAATAAGCCTGGAAGACAGAATACAATGACTCAGATTTGGTACTTTCACATAATACAGTACTACTGTCTACCATGCTATGCTATGATACTAGTGTCAAAAGAGCAACTTAACAGATAAATTACGAGAATGATGGTGCTGCTACCAAATGGAATCAACATGGAAAAAAATACACTATCAGAAGCAAAGAAAATCTCCACGAGTCTAGATAGACCAGCCATGGAAAACCTAGAGCATACAAAGTTTCATCTAGTGTGGCTCCTGGTACTAAGAGCGAACACATGCTGCAGCCTTTACGCGAAACCAAAAAAAAACTCAGTGCAGATCGATGTATTTGTGGACGCGTTCCTCACCTGCACATACAGCGGATGGGGTCTGCCGGACAAGTCTGCCGGAGAAGAGGTCGCAAAGACGGCGCAACACGGATCTGATCAGTTTCGGAGACACCGCTCACCGAGCTGGCGCTGCACGGCGGACAGCACGGCCACCGACCTGCACAAGCACGCCGCCGATTTGGCCGGTCGACCACGATGCCGCCGATTCGGCCGGCCGACTGCAGAGCCCACCAGCAGCTTGTCTGGCCCGGAGTCCACCCATCGCTCACCAGCTCGCCGCCGCCGGCCGCTCACCCGCTCCCCGCCGCCGGCCGCCGGACGCTGTCGGCACAGTGGAAACCAGGGTACCACGGGCCGGCCCGCCAGGGCCCAAGGGACTCTTCAGCCTGATTTTCGCTAAGGACCAGGCTTCGGCCTGTAGAGGCTCTCCAAGCCTGTCGAGTCTCGACAGGCGATCTCTCTACAAGAAGGCGCCTCAAGGCGCCACCAGGATTTCGGCTAAGGACTAAGCCTTGAAGCTTGCCGAGGCTTTTCGCCTCGGGAAGGCTTCCTTCCTCTCGAAGCCAGCTCTGCCTCCGCGGCAGAGCGCACATGGGCTCTGCGCTTCCCGCAGAGTCACCGGCGCGCCAAAGCGTGATGACGCCAGCGCCCCAGTTGCCGTTCTGATGAATAAAGGGGTCAACAAAGCAGCGCCAAGCAAAGCGGACAACAAGGCTTGCCACTTTGGTGATAAGGAGACCGCCTGCAGCTACGCTCCAACGGCGACGTCACCGCGGGACCCGTTCCACGCCAGCTGCGCCAGCCCACCGTCCTGGCTGGACGGTGCCTCTTTTCAGCTTTGGTGACGCTGCTCCCCTGCCGTGGACCGCGTCCATGGGCTCTACCTTTATGGTGGACTTCACCTTTATGGTGCACCGTGCCTCCTCCTTCGTCGGGATGTGGCAACCCTTCCCGCCCAAATGTTTGGGCGGAAGAGGACCAAGACGACTATAAAAGGAGGGAGGGCACTCCCGTGCCAAGGGTCGGTTCAATCTTCCTTTGGCTAGGACAGATCTAGGGTTTTAGCCATTGGCAGCCATCTCGAGCTCCACAAGCTCACCCTGTACCAAAAACCTCTACAAGCAATACAGCCTAGCAGGACGTAGGGGTTTTACCTCCACAAGAGGCCCTGAACCTGGGTAATACCGCGCGTTCCTCTCTGCAGTGTTTCTCCTCTAGCGAGCCCGACGAGCACCGTCGCCGTGGAACGTTGGAGGTTGTTTGACTCCGTGTTCAGCCCCTTGTTCGATTCTTACCTCGTGAGATACGCCCGGTTCCTGGGCCTATTCTCCGACATTTGGCGCGCCAGGTAGGGGGCTGAGGCGCGTCTTCAACCTCGACACCACCATGGCTGGCTCTCGCGCTGAGCGACTCGCTCGCCGGACGGCCAGCGCTGCCACTGCTCCTCCCGCCGGCAGGCAGCGCGGCCGTCCTCGTGGAAGCACTGCTCCGGAGCGCCACGTCGACCCCGAGCCCCGCGTCGAGCACCCAGCGGACGACGACGACGTCCACACCGAGGACGACCTCGGCGAAGAGGAGGCCTCCTCCCTGCCCCCGTCGCGGGACCGTGCTGCTTCCTCGCTGGGCCGCCCTGCGCCCAGCCCGGCGACTGCGCTCCTCATGGCGCAGGAGCTGCTGCAGTACCGCCCCACGCCGGCGGCTCAGGAAGGCTGGCTCAACCGTGTTGCCGAGCTCATCGGCGCCGCTCGCGCCGCGGTGCCCGCGCCGTCTCGCTCGCTGGTCCCCTCTGGTCGTGCGGGAGACGCAGCGCCAGGCGCTCCTCCTGCACCACCTCGCCAACCCGCGCCCGCCCCAGCTCCACCGCAACCTGCTCCGGCGGGGGCTCCTCCCCGCGACAACCGCGCTGCTTCACACGCCTCGTCGCCGCACGACTGCCAAATCGTGCAGCGAGCCCCCGAGGACGCCCGCGTAAACATCGAGCGCGGCCAACAACGCCACAACCGCGCCGTCCAGGAAGTCGCCGCCGCCGGGCGTCACCTCCGCGCCACTCTCGCCGACGGCGTGGTCACCTATGGCACCACGGTTGCGTTCACCCGCAGCCTTCGCCGCGTCGTCTGGCCGACCAAGTTCAGGCCGGACCTCCCTCCACGCTACGACGGCAAGAACAACCCGTTGGAGTTCCTGCAGCTCTACACCCTGGCCATCCAGGCCGCCGGGGGCGACGACAAGGTCATGGCGAACTGGTTCCCCATGGCTCTCAAGGACTCTGCGTCCTCATGGCTCACCAACCTCCCCGCCGAGTCCATCGGCTCCTGGGAGGACCTCTGCAAGTGCTTCATCGCCAACTTCAAGGGCACGTACGAGCGCGGCCTCACGTACAACGATCTCCGCGGCGTGCGCCAGAAGCCTGGCGAAACCCTCCGCAAGTACATCCAGCGCTTCAGCCAGGTGCGGAACAAGATTCCCAACGCCACAGACGCACAGGTCATCTCGGCTTTCCATTCTGGAGTCACGGACGTGCGGATGCTCGAGAAGCTTGGCATCCACGACAACATCACCACCGTCGTCAAGCTTTTCGACTTGGCGGACAAGTGCGCCAAGGCTGAAGAGGGCCGCCTGTTCGTCAAGAACGAACCTGAGGACCCCACTGAGAGCTCCAAGAAGAAGAAGAAATCCTCTGAGAAGCGCAAGACCACCGCGGTCCTCGCGGCCGAACCCGACGCCAAGCAGCCTCGCGCTGCCACCTCCAGCCGCGGGCACCGAGAAGAAGGATGACCGCCCTTTCTGCATCTACCACAACAGGCACTCCCACGCCACCGAGGACTGCTTCGACATCAAGAGGCTTCGCGAGGCTCGCGAGGCTCGCGAGGCAAATGGAGGCCGCGGTGGCCGCGGCGGCGGCCGCGGCGGCCGCGGGGGGCGGCGCTGGAACAACAACTACGACAACAACTACCAGCAGAACCCCCAGGCCAACGCCGCTGAGCCGGCGAACGATAACCTCCCTGCCGAGACTCCTGAGGCTACCAGGTGCCTCGCGGCGCTGCTTGCATCCTCGGCGGGGCCCAGGCCCCCAGGTTCCAACCGTCACTTCAAGCTACTCGCTCGCGAGGTCGCGGCAGCGCTTCCCGGGGTTGAGGCCTCCAGGCCCCTCAAGTGGTCCCAGTACCCCATCACTTTCGACTCCGGCGACCACCCCAAGTCCACCTCAGCTGTTGGCACCATCCCGCTGGTTTGCACCCCCACCATCAACAACATCGCCGTCTCCAAGACACTCATCGATGGGGGTGCAGGCCTCAACGTCATCTCTGTCGAGACCTTCGAGAAGCTTCAGGTGCCTTACGAGCGGCTCATGCCCACCAGGCCCTTCTCAGGGGTGACAGAGGGCCTCACGACCCCTCTGGGGCAAGTGAGGCTTGCAGTCACCTTTGGCACGCAGGCCAACTACCGCACCGAGCTGATCGACTTTGACGTCGCGCACATCGGCTTGCCCTACAATGCCATCCTCGGCTACCCCGCGCTCGCCAAGTTTATGGCAGTCACCCACCACGCCTACAACCTCGTCAAGCTCCCTGGCTCGGGCGGCACCATCGTCATCCGCGGCGTGGTCTCTGACGCCCTGTACGCTGCGCAAGCGGCCTACAAGGCTGCCGCGGTGGCGTCCCCTGCCGACGAGGACGAAGAACCCCTCCCGAGGCCCCCCGCGAAGAAGAAGCAGCTGTTCTCTCAGGAGAAGGCCGCGACAAAGAAGGTGTCTCTGGAGGCAAGCGGCTCGGGGGCTAGCGTCACCATCGGCGCCAACCTGCCTCCCAAATAGGAAAGCGCGCTCGTCGCCTTCCTCAGGGCAAACTCTGACATGTTCGCATGGACACCGTCAGATATGTCCGGCGTACCGAGGGAGGTGATCGAGCACCACTTAGCCGTGTGTCCAAACGCACGCCCCGTGAAGCAAAAGGCGCGACGTCAAGCGCCAGAAAAGCAAGATTTCATAGTCAAGGAAGTAGAAAAGCTGAAGAAAGCAAGCATCATCAAGGAAGTTGTCCATCCCACTTGGCTCGCCAACGGTGTTGTTGTTCCCAAGCACACCGGAGGAAGCCGCCTCTGCATCGACTTCACCGACCTCAACAAGGCCTGCCCCAAGGACCCCTATCCCCTCCCGAGGATCGACCAGATCGTGGACTCCACCGCCGGCTGCGCACTCCTCTGTTTTCTGGATGCCTTCTCTGGTTACCACCAGATCAAGATGGCAAAGGAAGACGAGGAGAAGACAGCATTTCTCACCCCTTGTGGTGTGTTTTGCTACGTCTGCATGCCCTTCGGCTTGAAGAATGCTGGCGCCACTTTCCAGCGTCTCATGAGGATCGCCTTGGGGGCTCAAATGGGGAGGAATGCAGAGGCCTACGTCGACGACATCGTGGTCAAGACTCGCGAGGAGGACACGCTCATCAAGGACCTCGAGGAGACCTTTGCCAACCTGCGCAAGGTGAACATCAAGCTGAACCCCGCCAAGTGCGTCTTCGGGGTCCCTTCAGGCAAGCTCCTCGGGTTCCTGGTGTCCCATCACGGCATCGAAGCAAACCCCGACAAGATCAAGGCCATAGAAGAAATGCAGCCTCCTCGTCGCCTCAAAGACATGCAACGCTTGGCGGGATGCATGGCCAGCCTCGGCCGGTTCATCTCCAAGTTCGGCGAGAGGGCGCTGCCATTTTTCAAGATCATGAAGCGGTCTGGTCCTTTCAAGTGGACCCCTGAAGCGGCAAAAGCCTTTGAGGATCTGAAGAAATACCTGGCGAGCCACGCCTCGACAAGCAGAGCCACGCCTCGACAAGCCCAGAACCCCACGACAAGGAAGCAGCCTCGACAGGCACCCAGCCTCTACAGGCAGGGCCTCAAGAGACCCTCAACAAGGACTCCACCGGGCCTCGAGAGGAGCCCACTGCTGCCACGCCTACAACTACCCTCGTCGAGCATCCCGTGTACTTCGTCAGCACAGTGCTACGAGATGCTCGCGAGCGCTACTCCATGCAGCAAAAGCTCCTCTTCTCGCTCCTCAGCGCCTCCAGAAAGCTGCGCCACTACTTCCAGGGTCACCCCATCAAGGTGGTCACCTCATATCCCCTGGAGCAAGTCCTGCGCAACCCAAACGCGACAGATCGCGTCGCGAGCTGGGGCATCGAGCTGCAACCCTTCGAGCTGGAATTCGACACCACAAGAGTCATCAAGGGCAGGGCGCTAGCTGATTTCATGGCTGAATGGACGGACACACGCGTAGAAGAGCCTCAAGAAGAACAAGCTACAACCTCAGGACAGACAGAGCCCGGCTACTGGACCATGCACTTCGACGGCGCCTTCGCGGCCCGGAGTGCAGGGGCTGGGGCTGTCCTCACCTCACCAACAGGCGACAAGCTATATTACGCCGTCCAGTTGTGCTTCAAGGACCACGACAAGGTCTCCAACAACATTGCCGAATACGAGGGCCTCCTCGCTGGGCTCAGAGCCGCCATCGCCCTCGGCATCAAGCGCATCCTCATCAAGGGCGACTCTCAGCTCCTCGTCAACTTCTCCAACAAAAGCTACACGCCTAAGGACACCTACATGGTGGCCTATCTTGAAGAGGTACGCAAGCTCGAGAAGCACTTCAGGGGCATGGAACTCAAGCATATTCCGCGAGGAGAGAACCAAGAAGCCGATGACCTCGCCAAGCGAGCAGCAAAAAGAGAAGCCCAGCAGCCTGGAGTGTTTGAGGAGAGACTCGCCAAGGCCTCCGTCAAGCAACCAGTGGTCAACATAAGCGTTCAAGAGGAGCTCCCACCAGCCCCACCAAGTGGAGCACCAAACTGCGGGTTGCCCTCAGGCGATCGCTTGTTGATGACTTTGGTACGCCAAGACACTGGTTGGATCGACGAGATCAAGCGCTACCTGCAAGACCGAGTCCTTCCCGAAGAAGATGCAGAAGCTGAGAGAATTGCTCGCCAGGCCAAGTCCTACTGCCTCCACGACGGAGACCTGTACCGTAAGCACCCCAATGGGGTTGCGTTGCGGTGCGTCCCTGCCGAGGAAGGCCGCCAGCTCATCAACGACATCCACAGCGGAGAGTGCGGCCATCACTCGTCCTCGCGCACCTTGGCAGGCAAGGTTTTCCGAAGCGGTTTCTACTGGCCCTCTGTCCTTCAAGATGCAGCTGAAATTGTCCAGTCCTGCGACGCCTGCCAATTCCACGCCAAGCAGATCCACCAGCCCGCCAAGGACTCCAGACGATCCCGCTCTCCTGGCCGTTCGCGGTCTGGGGGCTGGACCTGCTGGGACCCTTCCCGCGAGCGCTCGGGGGCTACCGCTACCTCTACGTCGCCATCGACAAGTTCACCAAGTGGCCCGAGGTGGAACCCGTGCGCACCATCCCGGCGAAATCAGCGGTGAAATTCATCAGGAGCTTGGTCTGCCGCTTCGGCGTGCCCAACCGCATTATCACCGACAACGGCTCACAGTTCACCAGCGGCGCCTTCAAGTCCTACTGCGGCAGCCTCGGCGCCCAAATCTGCTACGCCTCGGTGGCTCACCCACGCAGCAATGGACAGGCCGAGCGAGCCAATGCTGAGGTGCTCAAGGGCCTCAAGACGAGAAGCTTTAACCGCCTCAAGGCCAGCGGCAAGAACTGGATCGACGAGCTCCCCTCGGTGCTCTGGTCCATCCGCACCACGCCAACAAAGCCAACTGGCGAGACGCCATTCTCCCTCGTCTACGGCGCCGAAGCCGTCCTCCCCAGCGAGATCACCCACGGCTCTCCGCGAGTCTTGGCCTTCAAGGAGGCCGAGCTGGATGAGCTCCGCAACGCCGACCTGCTGCTGCTTGAAGGGCTCCGCCGCAATGCGGCCCTGAGAGCGGCAAGGTACCAGCAAGATCTCCGCCGCTACCACAGCCGTCACATCCGCCCGCGCACTCTCGAAGCAGGGGACCTTGTCCTGAGGAGAATCCTCTCCAGGGAAGGTCTCCACAAGCTCTCACCAATGTGGGAAGGGCCCTACAGAGTTGTGCACATCGCCAGGCCTGGCTCTGCGCGGCTCGAGACGGAGGACGGCGTCCCCATCGCCAACCCCTGGAACATCCAGCACCTGCGCAAGTTCTACCCCTGATCGTCCTCGACGAGCAACTTTTTGCAAGCAACTTTTTGCGCCAAGGGAGAATTTAGCACCAACATCCTCCACGAGGAAAAAATTCGGGCTCCCCTCTCTACTATACGTTGCCGCGGGCCGTTCGAGAAGACTCCCAAGCCACCAAGCCTCGGCAAGGTGACTTCTTCAAGCACCATGCCTCGGCGACGTGGACCCCCATGCCCAGACATGGTGGGACGCAGGCTCTACAAGCCACCCCCGCATAGGGGCCCCCTGAGCTCTCTCTACATGCGTCTGCCACGGGCACGCCCCCTCGAGAGTCTCAGCCACAGAATGTGGACCCCATGCCAAGAGCATGGCGGATTGTTTGTAATTCTGGCCACGCCAGTGTAATGAACCTCTGTTTCAGGTCAACTTGAACCTTTCGCGCTTCGCGCCTGCAGTTTGATTTCTGCTTTGGTAAGCATTTATGATATTTGCATCTTGTCCTTGCTCGTATGATCCTTCTTGTGCATCTCGCGAGCGGGGGCTAGCATGGTGCCTGTGCCTCGGGAGCATCCCAGCAGCACCTTAAACCCAAGGGATCCGAGCTCTGAACTCGCGGGTCAGCTCTCATGCATGTCAACTCCCAGAGAGCTCTGAACTCATGGGTCAGCTCCCGTGCACGTCAACTCACCAAGGATCACCAAAACCTTGGTACCTGTTCTCCTCGCGAGACACACATGAAGGAACCTACGAGCGCGCATAAGTTACCTAGCTATGTATTGCTTGTGGGTGCACCTATCTGTCCAAACGCAGGAAAGCAGGCCCAAGCAAGCCTCAGGCAACCACTCGAGAAGAAAATGCCTCGACAGGGAACTAAACACCCTCTACAAGGCCAAAACGCCTCTCCAGGGAACCAACACCCCCTCCAAGGAAGACAATGCCTCGCAAAGCTAAGTTCAAGCACTTGGTCAATTTTTTCCTTCGCTGGTTTTTGTCCCTCGAACCTCTTTTCTCTCTCCTATGCCTCATGGGCTGCTTGCGCGTTAAAGGGGAACCCCAGGCATCGCGCCTCGCGGGATCTTACTTCTCGAGGCCTCACACACCCCCCGGCCTTGCAGAGCCCTGACGCTCGCATACCGAAGCGGCGGTGGTGTAGCGCTAAGAGAGGGTCCTAAAACGTAGAGCAAAAAAGACATGAAAGGGAAGACAAAAGCCTCTCGAGGGGCACACGCCAAGCACGTCTAATTAAAGCATCAATAAGTCTTTACAAAAGTTTATACAAGCAAAGGCTAAGACACTTGGGCGCCTTGTGCACGTCCAGCTGCAGGAAGGAGCTCAGGCTTGTGTGCCCCCTGAGGTGCTCGCGCCGCCCGCGGGGCGCTCCTCTTCCTCTTCAGCGCCCTCCTCGCTGCCGCCATCGCCTTCAAAGATCACGGCCTGGTCAAACTTCTTGGCGTACGCCTCCGCAGCCTCCTGTATCGCTTTCGTGCGGAAGCTGGGGTCGCCGGGCCTTGTCACGGCCGCGAGGTCGATGGAGGCGTCGAGCTGCTTAAGGTTGCAGAAGATGTTGGCGGTGGCGACGACGAGGAGGTCGCGGCTCTCCCCCACGACGCGCGCGTCAAACTCCTTCGCGGTCTTTTCGACCCCTCCGAGGAACTGCTCGAAGAAGAGGTTGTACGCCGCTCCGTCATCGCCCCCTCTTGCGTCAAACGCAGGAAGTTCAATCCTGAAGTTGTCCGCGATGGCGCGCGCACGCTGCACCAGGCTTTCGAACATAAGCCGGCGCTGACGCTTCATGGCCCGGCCGTGGCTCTCCTTGTCCCGCGCCTGCTCAACAAGGTTGGCAACCGGCCCCACCTGCTGTTGGAGCTCGAGCAGGTCCTCCTCCAGGGCCGTGGCCTTGGATTCGGCGCAGGCTTGGGCCTCCTGGGCGCTCTGGAGGAGAGGAGCCGTCTCCTGCACCTTCTTCTCGAGGACTTCGATGCGGTCCAGGAGCTCCTGGCGCTTGATCATGAAGCGCTCCTCTTGCTTCGCGAGGTTGGCCCTGTATTCTGCGGAGATTTCTTCCCGGGCGAACTTAACCCTGGCGACGGCGCTGCCTCCTCCATCACCACCTCCGCGCGGCGCTCATCCGCGGGAGGAACAGATGCTTGCTGCGGCTCGCCCGCCGCAGGCGTCTCCACAGAGGCGCTGGTGGCCTCTCCAACCTTGTGGAGCCTCCGCCTCTTTGGCGCCGCAGGCTCCCTGAAAGAAAGACAAGTCTGAGGTCCTTCAAGGGGATCTTCAAGAAGTGAAACAACAAAAGAGAAGAATCGAGACTTACTCGTCAGCCATCACCCACACCCTCTTCTTCACCCTGGGTGGCTGGGTGTTGCTTGCTCCGGCCTCCTCTGGAGGCGCCCTTGTTTCCTCACGAGAAGCGCTCCTCGCTGTCGCGGCGCTTCTGTCGTGGACAGCCTTGGAGCGGGGCTCGCTGCGCCCACCCCCGCTGCCGCTCGTCTCCTTCTCCCCCTCAACGCGCTTGGAGCGAGCGACGTAGAAGGCGCCCTCCTCATCGCTGGAGGAGAGCACCTGGAGGTCCACGTCGGCGGGAATGCTCCTCGAGGAGCTGACGGAGCCTCTCGAGGGGTTGGCGCCCCTCGCCACTTCATCCTCGCCAACAGGGCTGGCACCTGTCGACGTCTCGTCTCCGCCCGCAGAGCTGGCGCCCCTCGAGGCCTCGCCCTCGGTGGGTGCGTCCTCGGCTCCCGAGTCCTCTCCAGCCTCCTCCTGCTCCGGGGGCGCATCCATGTTCTCCGGTTCCGCCGCCAACGGGTTGGGGCGGGGCCCGCGGTGGCCCGCGGGCACTATTCCCCACTCATCAAACACCGGCATGCCCCGGCGGTGCTCCGAGATGCTCTCCTCGGCAAAGGCGATGAGCGGGCGTGCGTCGTCTACGGCAGGCAGCGGGATTGTTGTCTTGGAGACGAAGAGGACCCCCAGGACCTGGCTCAGCACCTCAGGCTGGAGGCTGTCTCGGCTCAGCCTCATCGCGTCCATCTTGTCCTTGTAGCTCCACATCGGCTCAGAGTGCCATTGGAGGGGGGCAATCCGGCGCCTCAAGAAGTCTCTGGCCACCATCTGGCCGGTGACCCCTGCCTCGCGGACGCGCTGGATGTATGTGTACACCGCGTCGAGGTTTCGGCCGGTGAACTCTGCACTCCCCCAGCGCGCCCACTTCGCCGGGGGCCCCTCAGGCACCTCCAGGAGGGGTTCCTCATCTTAGCGTCGACGAAGAGCCACCGCTCGCGGAAGCCGTCCACCTTCTTCGTCACCATGGTGATGGCATTCTCACCTTGCCAGGCGATGGGGATGTAGTTCTCGCTCCTGGCGGCGGCGATGCGGAAGGAGACGCAGCCGAGGTGCTCGCCGGCGGCGCTGCTCCGGAGGGAGTAGAAGCTGCGGAAAAGCTCCACAGAAGGGCGAATGCCGATGTAGGCCTCGCAAAAGTAGGCGAAGATGGAGAGAATGAGAATGGAGTTGGGGTGAAGATGGAGCAAGTGGATCTGGTACGTCTCCAGAATCGCTAGAAGGAAGTCAGAAAATGGCGGCACGAGGCCAGCGTAGAGAGTGTGGAGGAAGACGGGATAGAAATCGTCGGCGAGCCTGCTGCCGCTTGGCCTCATCTCGGTGGCCCCATGCTCGTTGGAGCCCGCCGCCACCATGTGACGCACCTTGGCTATCGCCGCCGCGGAGACGCGGGTCGGCGGCATCGCCGCCGTAAGGGCCGCACCGCGCATCGCCGCCGCCGACGCGCCGGCCGACGAGCCGGCCTGCACCGTGGCCTTGCCCTTCGCGTCGGTGCCCGCTTTCTTGGGTGCCATCGCTCGCCGGAGAGGAAGAAGGCAACCGAGGAGAAGGAGCGCTCTGGGAAGGAGGAGAGCGTTTGGACGAAGTGGGCGGCGGAGCAATGGGAGAAGTGACAGGCGCAGTCTGCGCGCCCAGACTTTATTGACCGGGCGCCTGGTCGTGGCGGGTCCCACCACGACGCCCGTTGAAGCCGAGGAGATCGTGGCCGCGGGCGCAACCGTCGCGCGCCACGTGTCGCGGCCCTGGCAGGCTCTGTTGGGCCCTCGACGCTTCGCCTCCGTCGGCAACTCCGGCGTGCCCATCGTGGGCCCGGGGGCTACTGTCGGCACAGTGGAAACCAGGGTACCACGGGCCGGCCCGCCAGGGCCCAAGGGACTCTTCAGCCTGATTTTCGCTAAGGACCAGGCTTCGGCCTGTAGAGGCTCTCCAAGCCTGTCGAGTCTCGACAGGCGATCTCTCTACAAGAAGGCGCCTCAAGGCGCCACCAGGATTTCGGCTAAGGACTAAGCCTTGAAGCTTGCCGAGGCTTTTCGCCTCGGGAAGGCTTCCTTCCTCTCGAAGCCAGCTCTGCCTCCGCGGCAGAGCGCACATGGGCTCTGCGCTTCCCGCAGAGTCACCGGCGCGCCAAAGCGTGATGACGCCAGCGCCCCAGTTGCCGTTCTGATGAATAAAGGGGTCAACAAAGCAGCGCCAAGCAAAGCGGACAACAAGGCTTGCCACTTTGGTGATAAGGAGACCGCCTGCAGCTACGCTCCAACGGCGACGTCACCGCGGGACCCGTTCCACGCCAGCTGCGCCAGCCCACCGTCCTGGCTGGACGGTGCCTCTTTTCAGCTTTGGTGACGCTGCTCCCCTGCCGTGGACCGCGTCCATGGGCTCTACCTTTATGGTGGACTTCACCTTTATGGTGCACCGTGCCTCCTCCTTCGTCGGGATGTGGCAACCCTTCCCGCCCAAATGTTTGGGCGGAAGAGGACCAAGACGACTATAAAAGGAGGGAGGGCACTCCCGTGCCAAGGGTCGGTTCAATCTTCCTTTGGCTAGGACAGATCTAGGGTTTTAGCCATTGGCAGCCATCTCGAGCTCCACAAGCTCACCCTGTACCAAAAACCTCTACAAGCAATACAGCCTAGCAGGACGTAGGGGTTTTACCTCCACAAGAGGGCCCTGAACCTGGGTAATACCGCGCGTTCCTCTCTGCAGTGTTTCTCCTCCAGCGAGCCCGACGAGCACCGTCGCCGTGGAACGTTGGAGGTTGTTTGACTCCGTGTTCAGCCCCTTGCTCGATTCTTACCTCGTGAGATACGCCCGGTTCCTGGGCCTATTCTCCGACAGACGCGCACCCGCTCGCCGCCGCCAGCGCGTTTCAGTTCCAATCTCGAAACCGCTCGCCGCCGGACGTGCTAGTAATGGGGAAAAAAATTCAGGTCCGGCTGGGCAGTGAGGTGGCTCCAAAACGCCACGGCCCTAATTCACACTATAATAATAACCGTCTGCGTAATAGTAATAAAAAACAAAAGAAAATTACGGCATGCACCGTACCGCGAGCCACATGTTCGATCGAACCCGGTGCTGGTCCGGCTCGGTGGATCGACCGGGTGCAGAATTGCTTATTATGCACCCAGAGTATCTAATAGAGCTTTTATATATATATATATATATATATATATATATATATATATATATATATAATAATAATAATAATAATCTATACCTAATAATAAAAGCAATAAGGTTTCTTTGGTCGGTCCGTCGTAGTTTTTACAGTTTTGCCCTTCCACCAAATCTTTACTTATCTATAATAAAATCCTGGTTCCGTCCGTTGCGTACGTGCGTGACGCAGACTCTGATCCGAACCAAAACAGTCTATATATGTGTCGGTCGTCCCTGATCAGTTCGTGGCATCGCATCGAGACAGGATCGATCGATTAATTAGGTCTCCAAGTCGAGATAGCTCTTGGCACGGCGATATGCGGCAGCAGTAGAGGCGACGATGGCTGGCGCCCGCCAGCAGTCCCCGAGACCGGCGATAGTGATGGTCGGCTCCCGCCGGCAGTCCAAGTGCCAGAAAAGTCGGCGACGGCGCGTCGTGGTAGGGGCGAACGACCTCTGGTGGCGGTGGCAGAGGAGGATGCGGTTGGGTCCAGGCTTCCAGTCGCACCTTGGTGTGTGTGTCTGTATCATCGAGAACGGCTTCCGCGAGCGCACAAAGAACCATTGGGAGCGCAACGAGAAGTACCATCACCGGTTCTTCCCCATCCCGAATTTGGTTTCAAAAATCCCCATGTTCCGATTCCGCGGCGTGTGATTTAGCTAGATCTTGCGTGGGCCGTGATGATTGAAGGGTCTGGGGTTATCTCACCGATTCGGGGTGGTTTATATGCTTGGTTTCATCTGTAGTTTGCGCTGCATGTTTAGCTGGATCAGCGGTGATTCGGCGGACACAGAGCTAAAACTTATGAGCGGACGACAAATAGCTAAAACTGACGAGCAGAAACAGAGGGTGTACGCGCGCTGTAGGATGATGAGGACACTTGCCCAGAAGAAGAAGAAGAAGGGTGCTGGTGCCAGCAGTGAGAACCCTGATCCACACGGGGGTGTTGATTAAGAGATTGAAAGCGGATGTTGTCCCAATAACTGCAAAAGTGAAGGTAAATTGGTAATGATGCACTTGTGGAGACAATAAAACCCTTGTGCATATATTCATCTCAGGTTGGTTTGCATAAGTTCCATGGAATGAAATAGTGGCCTAGCTATCAGAGTGAGTCTTGCCTATTTATTTACTATCAGTGAGTCCATGGCTGATGACTTTTTGTTCGGGACTATTGTTGTGTTAATAGTTCAAACCTTCTGGGATGTCTGCTGCAATCACAACCACCTCATCGAGCAACCATACACAGATTTTGACCAATACTGGATTCTCTGACTTGCAAAGCTCAGCAAGATGTTGCCCTTTGTTGTGTTTGTTAATTAAGATCCATCGACACCAACTGAATTTCTAGCTTGGTAAATCATGTGTGCAGGAACATGCCAACCAGTGCAATTTTATATTACCTGTGACAATTCCATAGCTGAGGGTGATCGCATAATTAGTGCGAAGACTAATGTTACAGGATGATCACTGGAATATTGAGGATGGTCTACTCTGTATAATTTACCTTTCATTCTTCATAACGTGACAGATTAATAATTATAGCAGCTGGGGCAACCGGTGCCATGTTCATGCAGCCATGCGGGGCGATTTTTGCTGAGCGCGACCCAAGGAACCCTGTACCAGCCTCATCGATACATTCATACATGTAATTAAGTTAAGCACTCACCTATTCCCGTCAGATAATTCCTGATTTTAGAAAAGAAAAAAGATTTCCATTGAATGTTGTCATGGTAACGACACATTATCAGTTCTGCGTAGTCAGGGCCGTCATCGGTGGTGCAATCGTGCCAAAGAAACAAGATATATGCAATTTTTCTCTCTCCCGATGCAACGCACGGGCACGTTTGCTATCTATATCTATACCTAATAATAAAAGCAATAAGCCTTCTTTGGTCGGATCGTAGGTCCGTCATACTTTTTACCGTTTTGCCCTCCCACCAAATTGCATATTACGCCTAAATTGCCACCATACCGATTCGTTTATTTTATTTCTCCTCCCCGACCGAACGCCTCGCCCTTCTGGCCGAGTCAATGCCGCGTGGACGCACTGCAGATTGGCCACTCCGCCGGCCGCCGGTCGCCGGTCGCCGTGCCTAACCTCGTTGATGCCTCCCCTCGGAGATCTACACGGAAGACCGACAGCACCGACTCTGTCCCAGCGGCCGCTTCTCTGGTTCTCGGCATTCGGCGCTGGTGAAATCCCCTTCTCGCTGCCCTGGCTCCCAACCTTCGACGCCGACGAAAATCTCCCGGCGCTCCGACCCCGATCTCACCTACTCCTTCGCACGCTCCTGCCCTGGATCCTTCCCTCCTGACCTCGAGCTCCTCCGCCGCCTTCCCTTCCCGTCCAGGTGAGTTTCGGCGTTGTGGTGCTTCCTACCCAAAAGGTGCGGCTGTTGCAGGCTGCAGCAAGCTGCTCCTCCACACCCCCCCTGCTTGCCCAAAGGTAATTTCTTCTCTACCTGCCATATGACGGTCTGGCCCATGACTCCATGTGTGTCTGTGGTCTTGCTTTTCCTCCACATCAAATGGATCTGCTACATACTGTAGTTATTGGAACTGAAATTGAACGAATTAAGATGTCTGAAACTCACAGCAAAGGCGATGGTTGATGCTATAGAGAGTTACAACAGGTTTTACTAACTACGGGGTAAAAACGTTTGTTCCTCTCACCATACTGCTATATTAGGAACTAGATACATCATTCTCCGGACTGATGCCCAAAGTTAGTGCATATTTACGAGTGCTAATAAAAGTCGGCAATACCTGACTTTTCGTTAATGTGTACGGCTTCAGTAATATCTTTATTTTGTCAATAGCAAGCACTTGATTTTCAGGAATAGAAACATGTTCCTTGATATCTATAAGCATTTCCATATCCAGTTGTTCATTGATTAAGTTATCAGAAGACTAAGGGAGTAACCAGATCACAGCAAAATGTGCCAGTTGAATTAGAGTACAAAAATACTTAGATAGTACAAGACCAACGTGGAAAACCTCCAAGTGGAGTCTTCATTCTTTCACCAGGTCAGCACAATCCACCTTCCATTCAGCTAGATTTATGCAATTCACAAGCGATCAAGGCACATACAACTGGTCCATGATTGCTTATGAGGGGTAGTTTATTTCTTAAGTAGTTAGTGTTTGTATTGGGTTAAGGCTGCTAGGTAGCCAGTCCTGACTGTAACGAACAAATTATGTATCAGCTTTGCATACACTATGCTGGGAAGATAACACACCTTTTACTGATTTTCAGCAAATATGCAAAATACAGTGAGTTGATAGAAAATTTGCAAAGCGTATGTTTTTGGTGGTATCCTTTTCTTTTCTCCATAATGCTTATGTACTATCCAATCTGGCCAACCTGAACGAATGAAAAAAAAGAAATCAGCCTTGTGACATTCTTTTTAATCGGCTAATTTCATGGCCGGATATTTGATATGTCTGACCCATGTTAAATCGTAATAATTTGTATGGTTCAACCATTGTTTCCACGGATCATTGCAATTTGCTTAAGAGGAAACGAAGTTCCGTTATTAATGAAATTCATGATGTTCATGTACGACAGTTTTTATCCAATGTGATCTTCATATTATTTGCTGGGTCCATGTGGTTGTTTGGTTGTATTTTGTATCGAACATGGCATCACTTAAACCCTTTTAGTTATCTGTTATCTACCTACACTAATTACGGATAATGAGAAAATGTTTTTATTAATTCAAATGAAAAGACTCGATCAAACTATTTAGTATTATTGGTTTGACGCTCAGATATAGGATATGTTCAGCAAAGAATAGATAACGAGAAAATCAGGTTACATGGAAATTCTAATATCTTGCAGTTTTTAATACAATTGTCAACAAGCTGTTGTCCGCAGGCCTGGCCTTGCTCCACTTATTTTTTCTGATGAACTCCACTTACTACATGAATGAAGGGTTCTAGCCACACGAAGAACTATATAATTTGGGTATTCATTGTTGTTGTACTCGTACTCGCAGATATTGTTCTTCTCTTCTGTTGATCCATGAGCTTGACATGCTTATTTGTTCCCCACCGATCCGCAGGAGGTGCACTGGCGTATACTGCTTGTTACTACCTGTGGCCGTAGGAGAGTATATCTACCTACTTGCTACTACCTGCTGACATCACAAGACATTAGCTCCATTTGCCTGTGGGAAAATAGTCCTACAATAATTTGTGAGATTATCATTTTATGGATGAAGGCAACGTCGTGTAATTGATGCTGGATATTTTGTAATTGGAACATTGTCGCTGAACATTCATAATTACTTATGTAACCATGTCCTTTTGGGCGTAGGAAGTCACACTTCACACTCATCCACGACATCTGATCTATGACAGGGTTATTTTATCATGTCTACAAATTCTGAGATCAAAATGCAAGATTTAATTTTACGTTTTCTGACATTGAGTTGATAATTGCGCCTATTGTGTTATTTTTTCATGCCAGTTTTTTTATTTTCTGTAGCGATCATGTTGTGCGTTTGGGCTGGTAGACATGACTATGTTAATATGTACATTCGTTCCATCAAGAAAAGAAAAATATCTTCCATAGTGAAATTCTTCATCACCTAAAAATGTATCTAAATAAATAATCAACCCGTCGCAACGCACGGGCATGTTTGCTAGTAATAATAAAGGCAATAAGCCTTCTTTGGTTCGTAGGTTGCCTTTTGGTTCGTCCGTCAATTTTTTACTGTTTTACCCTTTCACGAAATCACATATTACGCACCACTGCCACCGGTGAGTGGAAAAAAACGGTTCGTTTTCGTCCGTTTAGTTCGTACGTCATCTTTGCGCTTTCGTCCGTCGTGTGTACTCCTTCGTCTGTTTCGGGAGCCTTCCTATGTCGCCCATGTCCCGTTCAAGTCCGTTCTGCAAGGAATCAATGTCCGGGTCACTTTCCAAAACGGATGATTTTGCTTTATAATCCAATCACCAGAAACTCCGATAGAAGTCGATTGGCGTGGAAATTTATGCCGGAGCGCGGAACAGCTAGATCGAGAGGGGAGGTACCGCCTCGCCGACGAGATCGGTTCTTTTTTCCGATAAAGATGAGATCGGTTTATTACCATGGCGAGCGAGACGGCGACGCCATGGATCAACTAGATGCAGGCATGAGGTCGCTGGGCGTGGCGCTAGCGAGCTGTTCGTTGGAGAAAGCTAATACCGTGGCCAATGTTAGGTCAACGGTGGAGAAGGCCACGCTCTGCACAACCAGCCGAATCCCACGCGCACCAGCCAGCTGCCGAGCTGCGCCACGATGAGCGGGCCGAGCTACGACTCGCCGACTTCATTGGTCGGGATTCGGTCGAGATTTGAGGATACGGTGGAGACTGGAGAGAGGCGGTTTGGAGAAAGATTTCATGGCGATTTAGAGGGTCCCTGTGGAGGGATTCGTGGGCTGATCCGCTGGACAACGACGGCGACATGCCGTTGGGTGTGAACGATGACGAGCAGGAGTCCATCAACACTCTCGGACACAACCTTCACCTCCAATCGCAACTACCTCACGTCACTCCTTTCCATGGAGGGCGCAACGACAGAACCAACAACAGGAAAGGCCTTCTTAACTCAGTGGCTACTCGATTTGATCTCTACTTCGTCTGATCTATCTATTTTCCCTATACGGCAAAACTAAACTGAGGATATACGTCAGAATTTAGCTTCATGAGCTGGCACGCAAGGGATCCTGTGATTGCAATAGCCAGATGAGATTTGTGTTTGCTGATCCCCACTTTTGCTACAGAAGCCAACGCCCATTATTTGCCAATCTAGGGTCTTATGCAATGCATCAGGTTGGACTTTGCAGCTCCGGTAAGATGCCTACAAATTAAAATCTTGCTATTTTTTCTTCTACCAAATAGCTATGCAAATATTACTTTATTGTACATCAGATTACATGACGTGCAAATTAAAATTTGATGAACTTATTAAAAGAATCCGTCCAGAACCCCAGTTATGGTTCTACTAGTTGAATTTGGCGTGGCGTCACGCCACGCCCTTAGTGTTTTTTTTTTTTGTGCAATTTTTTTTTTGTTCAGTAAAATGGGGGATAAATTGGAATGTTGAAATATGTTTCTAGTTTGTTGTGAATAGGTAGCATTTTTTTTGTGAGCAATTTTTTTTGATGTTTTCTGTAGAATATTAAAATATTTAGTGGTTTGGAATGTTCAGACATGTTTGTATTTCGATGTCAATATTTAATTAATTGAAATTACAAAAATCCGTCTGAATTTGATTCCACATTTTTTGGGAAAGTTTTTTTGTGTGGTGTTGAAATATTGGCGAAATTGAAATGTTCAAATATGTTTGTACTTTTTGGTATGAGTACATTTTTTTTTGTTGAGCATTTTCGACATATTTTATGAAATATTGGAGTATTGTTTTTTTGTTTTGCTATGTTTTTTTTTCTTACCATTTTGTATATGTTTTGCATAATGTGCAAATATTTAGTAATTTGAAATGTTCGGACATGGTTATATTTCATCGACAATACTAAAATGAATTTAGAAAATATGCATTTGAATTACCTCGTAATGGTGACAAAATGTGAATAATCTAAAAAAAATTCTATGGCATAAATAGGTTGTGTGTACTATTTCTGGTTGTTTCCCCAACGGATATATTTAGAGTTATTGATTTATAGTTTGTTTGAATTTTAAAAAAAATGGTGAAAGTGGGAGGCTATTCGTTTTTTTTTTTTGTCAAAAACTTGGATTCACTGACACATTTTGATTTTTCTGATTCTTTTTTTTTATGGAAGTTATCCAGCCCTTCATGTTAGTTATGGAAATTCTTTTCTTTTTTCTTTACGTTTTTTTTGTTTTGTTCTTAACTTTGTGAGTATCGTGGTGTAAACAATTTAATTGTGGAAATGTGCATTTTTTTTCCAATTTGAACGGAAGTTTGTATTGTTGAGTTGTTTGAATGCCATTTTTCGAATATATTTCCCTTTTATAATTTTGTGGAATTTGGTTGCAATTGATTTGGAAGTGTTTGTAATCTCTTTTTCTTATAGTTATTTGTATTTAAATTGTATTTTAATTTAATTCAGCAGCAAGCATCTATTCCTTTTTTTCGAATACATTTCCCTTTTACAATTTTGTGAAATCTGGTTGCATTTGATTTTGAAGCGTTTGCAATCTTTTTTTTAAAGTTATTTGTATTTATATTTACATTTGATTCAATTAAGTAGCAAGTCATAATTAGAGCAAATGAATTTGCATTTTATTTAAATATTCATATAATTAATTGTTGTATTTCTTTAAATGAAGTGTTTTTCTTTTTTCGCAGCATTTTTCTAATTCTCTCTTCTTTTAGAATGCGTGGAAATTTTGAAAACTTTTTTTTTTGATTTGTAGCACATGCTTATTTTAGCTAAATAATTAAAGGAAATTTTCTTTAGATAATTATAAAGTTTAGTTTGAACAAATCCATAATTAGAAGCCTTTTTTTAAATACTGCTTAGAGGAAGCACATTTGGATTTTCGTGAAATATTGATCAAATTGGAATTTGAAGACATGTTGTTTTTTTTGCTATAAGTAAGTAGCATTTTTTTTAATTGTTCGGATATGCTGTGCATAATTTTTCCTGCTGGATGAAATGGACATTTTTCTGGAAGGTAATTAGAATTTCGAAATATTCAAATTTGAATGTATTTTTTTTCTTGGATTGAAGTCCACAATTCGGGAAAGTTCATTTATATTGGAACATTGCATTTTTTTTGCTTGTTTGTATTGTTTAAATAAAAATCAGAATGTTTCATATTTCTTTTATGTTTTGTAGGTAATAAAAAAATATTTGCTGAAATTCAATCCTTAATTAGTGGATATGCATTTGTATTCTATGCAATTATTCATGTAATCAAGCATTTGTGGAAAATTTTAACTCTACCATTTTTAGAGGAACGTTTTTTTTTTTTGAAATGTTATGTTTTCTTGGGATTGGAAAACATTTTTTTTTGTCATAAGTACCAAGTATTTATTTATTCTGATTGGTCGGATACGTTATTTTTTTTAGGTGGATATGTTTGAAAATATATTTTTGTACATATTTTTTTTATTTTATGCATATTGTTTTTGTAAAATGCCCATACCTGTTAGGAGCGCAACTGTTTTTGTAAACATATTTTTTAAAAAGAGTATCATTTACGTTAATTCGTCTGATGTAGTCAAATATTATCGTATGATTTTTTTTTTCGAAATGTTATACATTTTTTAGATTGTGTAAACATTTTTTTTTTGCCATAAGTAGCAAGTATTTATTTATTCTGGTTGGTCGGATATGTTATCCAGATTTTTTTCAGATGGATTTCTTTGAAAATATTGTTGATTAAACATTTTTTGTAAACTTATTTTTTTTTTGAAAAGGATTTTGTCCACGTTAATTCATCTGATGTAGTCAAATATTATCGTCTAGAAATTATTTGTGTGGAGAGTTTGAATCTTGAAATATTATCCTATTTGGTTACTATTAGATTTTAAATTTAGATCAATTTTTAGAGGAAATATTTTATTTTTCAAAATTAGTAGGTGCATTAGAAATTCGATCCATTTTTTTTGGGGTCATAAGTAGCAAGTATTTATTTATTCTGGTTGGTCGGTTTTGGTATTCATATTGTCTTCAGGTGGATTTGTTTGAAAATATTGCTATTAGATTTTAAATTTAGGTCAATATTTGGACGAAATATTTAAAAAAAAATTAGTAGGTGCATTTGAAATTCAATCCATAATTAGTGGATATGAATTCTATGCAATTATTCATCTAATCAAGCATTTGTGGGAAAGTTTACCTTTAACATTTTTTAGAGAAACGTTTTTTTTTTTTTGTTGAAATGTTATACATTTTTTTGGATCTACAAACATTTTTTTTTGGTCAGGGTATCATTTACGTTAATTCCTCTAATGTAGTCAAATATTATCGTATGGAAATTATTGTTTTTTTAATTGGTGAAAGTGGGGAGCTATCCTTTTTTTAAATATTTTTTTTCAAATGCTTGAATTTGGAAGCCATTGAAATTTTAGAAGTTTTTTTCGAATCTGGAATTTAGTCATATTGGCCATGTGGTAAAGCTCGAAGTTAGAAATATCCTTTGGTAATGTTTTTTTTTGTTTCCTTTTTGTGGACATGTCGAAACAGTACCTATAAAGTGTTTCAAATTGTCGGAAGCATGTTCTATTTTAGAATTTGTTAATCGGGTCTGTCATGTTGAATGATATTTCTGATTTTATTTATGTGGTTTTTATTTGAGTACGGGAAATTTTGAAATCCATATCTTCTAATTTTTCGTAAAAGTGACAAATGAGTCTTCATGTATATTTTTAAATTTCTAGTATTTCATATAAGTTGGAAAAGGTCCAAAAGTATTTGAAATAGCTATTTTGATTTTTACATATTGTTGGAATTTGGTCTGAATTTTTTTGAAGTTGTATTTGGAAAGTTTCAGAAGTTTTTTAAAAAATAGAAAAACAAAACAGAAAAGAGGAACCAGCAAAAAAAAAAAAAAAAAAAAAAAAAAAAAAAAAAAAAAAAAAGAGGCCGGCCGAGGCGGGCAGCAGCTCAGCCCAGCAAGCGGCCCAACTGCTCAGCCCAGGTCCAGCGTCGCGTCACGCTGGCGTCACCACCGGCCGGCCTCTGGCACGGCGGCGGCAAGCACACCGGAGTCGCCGCATCCGCGCGGGCTGGGATGCGCGCGGGCGGCCGTCGGACGCGCGCGGTCGCGGGGCGCCTGCAGGTGGCGGCGCCGCCTCTTGTAGGTCGCCGGACCGGCGGCGGCGGCGTCCAAACGCGGCGGACGGCAGCGGGCGCGGCGGCGCCGATTCCGGCGCGCGCGCGGCGTCCCGGCAAGCGGTGCTGGGTGAGAAGGGAGAGGTGAGGACGGCGGACCTCGTGGTGGCCGTCGATCTGGACGGGGAGGAGCGGGGCGGCCGCGCGGCGCGTCGGCGGGCGTTTTTGCAGAAAAGTCCTTCTGTTTTTTCGGAATTGCGAACTGGCCCCTCGCTGCGGTAGAAGGTGGACTGCGGGTTCTATTTCTGGAATGTGGAGGGCTTTTTTGCAAAACCGTGATCGACGCGCGCTGGGAGCCGTCGGATCGCCGCCGGACGGCCGGGATCGCCGGCACTGTAGCTACTGTACAAACTACAGTGCCTACTGTAGTAAGAACAGTAGCAGGGGCGCTCTCCGCTCGCGATTTGGTTCGTCTTTTATATATACATAGATACATAGATTATATATATACATAGATTATATATACACCAACTTTTGTTAAATTGGTTCAAGAAACTATACAGAGTTTTTCCTTGTTTGATTTAACAAGGCAAACTCTATTAGTTGTACCGGAAATCACTCATGATAGCTTTATGTGCATGTGCCGTCCATGCATTAGGCTACTAATATGGTAGAGTATACCTTTAAAAGGTTTTTAGATTTTTTTAGAANAAGTGCCCCTAATTATATATTGTGGCACTTTGGAGAAGTGCCACCTTTGCTTGTGTCTCTAAAACCTTTTGTGGCACTTCTCCAAAGTGCCCCAATAGGTCATTACTTATTGAGGGCACTTTGTGAAGTGCCCCAATAGGTCATTACCTATTGAGGCACTTTGTGAAAGTGCCACAAAATGAATTAGTGTCATTTTGAGAAAGTGCCCCAAATTCATTTGGGAGCATTTTCTCCAAGTGCCACTATTTCATTTTGAGTCTCTTTGAGATAATGGCCCTAAATCAATTAGATCACAAAGCACTAGATTGCAAACTGAAGATGTAGACAGATTGCAAAGTCAACATAATTGACATCAATAACAACATATTGCATTATCAAACATAATCCGATGGTACCAAAAATGTTTTCAAACCTGTAATAGATGCACAAAATCTGAAATTCTTATACATTCGAGAACAAGATTCACATATTTCATGACATAATTCACATATTACAAGCACAATGAAGTGATGAACACTGAATCTACATTGTTTGAACAATTGGTACCGGTGCTGCTGGTAACTCCTTTTTTCTGAGGGATGCTGCTGGTTACAGTACTGCATCACAATATAAGAATAGGTAAACAAAAGATACAAATGGAATACACACAATTTACACTTACAGCTCGTTTGGCTCCCGTCATTTGGTCCTGGAATTGCAGAATTCATTTACAATTCTGCGTCCCAACTTGTTTGGCTGCCAGGAATCCGGATATGGAAATCATTCCTAAATTCCGTGGAATTGATCCGGTAACTAAGCTAGATTCCGCCGAGTCTCGTCGTCCTCGCCGGCCAGTCCGCCTCGCCATAGCTGTCCTCGCTCCGCCCAGTCTCGCCGGCCTAGTCCGTCTCGCCGTCGCCGGCCCAGTCCGTCTTGCCGTCGCCGTCCTCGCTCCGTGCCGCCGAGCGCCAGCTGCAGTCATCGTCCTCGCTCCGCACCGCCGAGCGCCTGCTGCAGTCGCTTTCCTTGCTCCGCGCCGTCGAGCGCCTGCTGCAGTCGCTCACTGGGCGGAAGCCTCGAGATGGTGACCGGGACGCAGCTTGATTTTGTCCGGTGTCTTCACTCTTAATCTCCAGCCGGCTGGAGATGACCTTGCTCCGGCGACCCTCGTCCTACCTCCTACCACAGCTTCGTCGGCTCCCAAAACTACGGCGGCGGTCCATCTCCAGCTCCGTGTGTGTCCTTGCTGAGCACCTGCAGCCGGAGCTGGCAGTGGTGGGGATCCATTTTGGATGGGACGTTGGAGGACGATGCAAGGACGGGTTCCATGCCACTGTCCCGATTTACTGCTTCAATTCACAAATCCTGTGACAGCCAAACACGGAAATTTGTTTTGGAATTGCAATTTTACCAAATGAAATGACGTGGGGAATGTGCTTTCATTTCATTTGTATCAAATGAAATGAAACCACGGGTTCCAAACGAGCTGTTAATCTATAACTCAAAACAGAGAATACACACAATTAAAGAGTGGGACCATATCATATTTATCAACCTACACAATACTTGGTGGATTTAAAGTCTTCCTAAGAGTGGTAAAGCTTGAAGTGATATGCAATTATTGAGAAACATGGAGCAAGAGGTCTCTACTTGGAGAAACATGCATGATTCATAGAAGAAAGATGAAGTAACTTGTGTATTTTTAGAAAATCTCTAAGTGGCAACATCAAAGAAAGTAACTCATGCTTGCAGACTTAACATGCAGTAGAAACTTTCCTAAAAATAAATCAGACAGATAGTCGTGGTGGCATAGTTCTGAACATTATGGAATTTTCATTACCCTAAAGCAGAAGCTTTTTTATACCAAGGTATGAACTCAGAATCATGCACATGTTCGATCACTTCAACGTTTGTTAGGCATACCTGAAGCACAGTCACAATCATTGAAGTTTTCTCTTGGCGCTAGCCACCTAGCACCTCAAATGCATGTGCAATCTCTGTATTCTGATCACGAAAAACTAAAAAAATAAGCATAAAATAGGTGGTCATGGATTCATCCTCAAGAACAATGCTAAAAAGCAGCCAATGACTCTCTGGAGAATCTGCTTGGCAACCACAGTCCCCTCCCACAAACACTCATTTAAGTGGTTCCACAATTGAGACCAACTCACCATGCTCAACTCCTGGCGCTGCAAGAACCATCCTAGAAGCAGCGTATTTTTTCTATTTTAAACACAAGTAAAACTCAGCACTCTTATCATATTTTGCCAGCACATAAAAAGAAATTCCTGGTGAACAACATGTAGTGATACCATAATTCATTAGAAGATTGCAGTTACATAACACATGCTGGACTTTACTAAATAATATTGATCTGCAGTTCAACCACAGATAAAGAACAGAGATGTAAAAGGTAAACATGAGAAATCTATCCAATGTATTCACCTAATGATCCACCTAATGGATATATTCAACAACAAGCAGAAATTAGGCCTCCAAAGTAGAATACACAATCAGTTTTACAATGTCAAATTAGCATGGGCAAGTGCTAGCTGATCGGCAGTAATATTGCTACCATGATCAAAACTAATAAAACGATTGCCATTAGAAAAATGCATTGCAACACACGTTGTGACAGAAAGTAGTTGACAATTTCCGAAATGAGCCTTGAACATACAAAGAAGCTATGAAGCAAATCCACTTATAAGTAAGGTAGAGCAGTCAACATACATAGATCATGAAACCATTTTATTCACAGAAATTAGTTCTAAACCAGTAGAACATATTAGTTTTAAATCAGGGAGCCCATGAACCAGGAAAGTATCGCAAGCATTTAAACGAACAGGAAAGTTGCGCACAAGAACTAGTTCTAGATGTATCATATCTCAAACCTAACCAATTATTATTGGAAACATAGAACTTAATGGAGGTATGATTACATACATCCTCAACACTACAGAACCACACATACACTTGAGTAGCCTCAAGCATAGCATGAACTTTAGAGATGTGAACACCAGGTTTGAGATAGGATACATCTAGAACTAGTACTTGTGCATAGCGCTGCCAACATGATCAAGAGCATGAAGACCTACACGTATTATAAATTGAAAAGGAGCCCATGAGGATCTAGTTCACAAAACATAGATACAACGCATCATACAGGCCTCAATCACATGGATTTGAGCATGGCCGTGGTGCAGCTGCAGCCTGGAGGAACACATATCCACATGCTATATTGTGATAATCAAGCAGGTGCTTATAGTGCAGTCCAATTCAAGCACACGTTCATGCACAGAATCACTTTGTTTTATGTCAATAGGCTTCATATGGCTGATAAATAAAAAATACAACAAAATATTATATTGTGGTTAAAACAGACAAGTACATATATAGTCATGATGTTTTCCACTAGTTATTCAAAAGCACAAAAAACAGTGAGTTTTCAGTAGTAGAAAATAGAAGAGGATAAATGCACTTATCTGGTGTTTAGGTGTTAGTCTCAACTATTTCAGACTATAATTGGAGAAAAATAAGGCATTTGACTCTACACTGGCATGATCTGTTGTTACTACTTACTACATCAGCATTCAATTTTTAGTGGCATGCACCACACTGGGACAGAAGGCACCCCTGCTGCCACCTTGATCTGCTTCACTACTGATGTAGCTACTAATATATGCATCTGCCTTACTATTGATGTAGCTTACGACAATGTAAACGACAATTACATCTTGAATAATGGTGAACACATCCTTCACTTCCAATGGGATAATTCCAGGCAACTTCTGCTCTCCATGGAATCAATGTTATCCAACTGTACAGTAAAAGAGAGTTCAGTATTACTGCTGATAAAAACTATTTGGACACTATGCGTCAGCCTAGTGTGTAATAAAATGAGTACATGTACAATAGCTATAAACCTGTCTATCAATGATTCTAATTTAATTAGCTTTGGTATTACAAAGATAGGAAAAGGTGGGGTCCCTATAGTCTCTATCTTTTTAATTACCATCTGTGATATTTTTCTGGCTGTTATCTAAAATGCACTTGAACAGCTCATGGATAAATTTAGATAAGCTTTCAGCTCATATTTGTGTGGGGCTATGACCTGAATGGCCATTTGTGTGGGGCTGGAGTAGAATATGGATCCACCATCGTCGTTGTCCGTGCCATCGCAGCTGAATGCCGTTTTCTGCAATGACAGAACCACCGAATTTGATCAGTGACTGAATGGTCAATTGCATGTGCCATCGATCCATGTCTGTCAACACTCAACAGACACGCACCTGAAACTCTGCTTCCGTCACCTGGTCGGGCGCCTCACAGGCGAGCATCATGTCGTAGGTGAGGGAGTGGAAGTCCCTGTCGCCGACGTGGTCGTGGCGGCGCCTGGTCTCGGCGCGGAGGGCCACGTAGGAGCAGTACTCCACCAGGCTCCTCGCGTAGGCGACCGGCGGCGTTGGCTGCTCGTCCGGCTCGAACCGCCGCACCAGCTGCTCCAACGGCACACCCGCGATCCTGCAACCACACTTGATTCGGGCGGTCGGTTCCAAGAAATCCGCCCAGGAATCGTTACGACGAGGAGAAGGGGCACGGACCTCGGGCATCAGTGGCCGAACCCCACGGCTAGGGTTAGCCGTGGTGTCGCGCTCGGGGGCGGAACAGCGAGGCGCTGGTGGGGATCCGATGGAGGGGTCCTATGCACAGCTTCCTTAGTGCGTGGCGGCGGCGGATGCGGCTGGCGTTGGCTCGGACGTCGGTAGGCGGCGGCGGCATCGCGGGCGCGCGAGAAGGGGATTGAGAGGAGTGCGCGTGTGTGTACGCAGCCGGTGTGTGGCACTGTGGTTAAAAAAGAAACTGGTTGGGCCAAGCCTATCACACGTACGTGCCCTGCCCGCCCCACACGCACGCAAACCTGGCCAAAGGGGCCGTGCTCGCGGGCCGGGCCCGTAGCACGCGTGCCCGGCCTGTTATGGGCCTGGCACGGCACGCGGTTTAACGGGCCGTGCCTGGCCCGCGGCACGCCCGGTACCGTGCCTGGGCCTCAAGGTCAGGCACGCGGGCCGGCACGGCACGGCCCGTTTTACTTTTATTTATTTATTTTACTAAAATTTTCGGAAAAAATAAGTTTAGCAGGCCAAAATCGGCCCAAAAATAGGCTGAAAACGGCCCGTATATTTTTTTTTTTGTTTTTTTATAGAAAAAAGAAGGCCGGCTGGCTTAACGGGCCGGCCCGTTTATTAAAGGGGCCGTGCCTGGGCCTGATGTTGAGGCATGAAGGCTGGCACGGCACGGCCCGTTTATAAACGTGCCGCCGCGTGCCGTGCCTGGGCCGGCCCGTTTATCTCCGTGGCGGGCCGTGCCGTGCCGGGCCGGTCCGTTGGCCAGGTTTGCACGCACGCAATGGGGGACGCAAACAAGCGACACACCTCTCCGTCTGGATACCCTTTCTCGTCTCTCTCTCGCTCCCTGACTCTATCGCCGCCACCGTCGCCACCTGCTGCTCCGGCCGGCAATGGCCAGCTCCGGTGGTGCCGCCTTCTGGTTCCGCTCCGCCTCGACCCCCTGCACTGATTCTCGGCCGTTGATTCATTCCTCGACCGCCTTCTGATTCTCTGGATCGAGTTGCAGACCATGATTGTATTATACATAGCTCATGGGATTCATCGCGTATCTTAGGGATAATCGTCTAAATACAGATGTATGACCACATGCTGGTATTTTGATGCAATCCTGACTATGAATTATGGTTATATGAATCAAGCCTTGGTGGAGGTAGCAGCTACGTGAAGGTCCACCACATGTTTGTTGCAATGTCTTACTCGGATAAGAGTTTGTTTTCTACTTTAGGCTAATTTGCTGTCCATATTTAAACCCTATTATATGTGTAGTTGGCTAGATTATGCCCTGCCACAATGCTTCATCTTTATATCTCGATTACCCTGACAGATTTATATTTTCATTATAAGATCAATATTCTCTAGCTGCTTGAGCATTTTTCTGTTAGCAATATTGCAACCACTGTACATTGTTTTAGAAAAGTTACTGGTTAATTTAGCTTTTATGCATTCTACCATTTGTGGCTGAAAGTGCTAAAGCTTCTTTTTAACATTACAGGTTTCCTTTTGTATCTCGATTGGTCTCACATAAGTTGTGCACAACACCACAACCCCGTCATGAATGAGATAAGCACATGCTCCAGGTTTTATAATTTAATTTGTGGTTTCCAGAGAAGTTTGAAATGGTTTGGCCCTAATTTTGTGTTACCTATTCAGTTAACTTTTCAGAGATTTCAACTAAACGTACTCGATGTGGTTAGGTAGAGTATTTGTTCTTCTTCAATGCTGTAATTGGTATCGTACTCTTTAGTAGCTCACGATGTCTCTGATCGGATTTATTTACCTACAAGAGGGGGTCCAATTGATGGCTATTAAATATGTATTTCCATCTTTAAGAACCTGATCTTACAATTGATGAAAGCTATAACTGTGTGCCGGCCAGGGAGGATAACGAATTCAATTGATATTACAGTTCCTTCTCTCCCCTTTTGTTTATGTATACGTTCGCTTGCTTACAACGGCTCCATCACGAGTCCGGGAGAGAATGCTGTAACGAGAAGCCGTTCGCCGCGCTGCTCAAGCTGTGGTCCTTGATTTTAATACTGCCAAAGTCGAAGCGGTTCCCTGGCAACCGCCGTCCAGCTCCTTCCAAGGCAATAGCACAAGGAACAGTGGAGTTTGTCATGGTTGTGACCACCTTGACCAGTACAAAAAAGTACGATATCTCGTTCTCTCGCTTTCTCAGTGTTTTGCCCTTTCTTATTTGAAATAACCATTTTGGTTGTCAATTGCCCTTTGAGAGAATTCTTGATCTAATTTCTGATGCTTCACACATGTGCTTTTTCTGGTATTTTAGTGTTTCTTTCAGAATTTGTATCGTAAGGGGAGCCACATGACATGGAGGGGTTTGAGTGAGCAAAAAGAGGAATGGACATGCAACACTGGCTAATTAGGTTTTTTGTTCAAGCTGTAGTCATTAAGGTAAATGATTTTCGCCAATTTAGTAGTCTCCTTGTCTAATTCTGTTGTTTTTCATTCTCCTATTCCTGCTCTGATTCTTGTAGATTTGAACAGTGCATCGAGTCAAGTTTTCTTGTACTGTAAGGCTTCCAGCTAAATAAGTACTTCGAAGGCTTTGTGTTAGAAAGTTAGTTCTTCATCAGGTTGAATCCTCTACTTATGCCAGTTGTATCTTGTAAATATCCAATGTGACGAGTAGCTACTGTCTTTGCCTTCTAGAGTTCAAATGTTGTTTATACATCCTATCTAGACTGAATTTGTTTGACTCGACACATACGTGTAATAGTAATACTAGGCCATGATAGTACAAATGTTGTCGCTGAGGCATGCAAGGAGAATATAGATATGTCAAGGCTCCATGGTTTGGATTTTGTATTGAAAAAATTATTAGGGCAAACGAAATTAGTTTCACTTGGAGGCATCAACTATACAAGCATGACATCTAGCAAATATTGAATAATAAAATTTGCATTCTCTGGGGTTTGCAGTCAGTTCCCTTTCTTGATAGAATTTTTGATTCTGTTGAATCGTTGGTAACTCCGGAACAAAGGTAGGATGAAGATTATGAGGTCACTTGCTTGAACCCGGCTGGCACAGTGGCGCTGAGTTCTTTGTCAAAAGAAGGTCCTGGTAGTATTAAGGTGTGTAGGCAAACCTTTTCTAGATGCACTTATTGATATGATACACTGAGAAAATATATGTGTTTTTGAAGTTTGTAGCGTGCAAGTGCCTCTTTTCTTTCAGTTTGTCAATGTTCATATAATAGATGAATGGTTATAGGTAACTATTTTCAGGAAGGCATTTCTTGAATCATGGTTAAATCCAGTGTTGTGATTTACACTGGAATGTATATTTATCCCTGTGCAATCGACGTTGGTCGGAGAAGTCACATCAAGTAAGTAAGCCAGCACTTGCCCCGATCTATTTCAGAATTGGCAATATACACGCTTTTCTTGGATTCTCCTTAACCATACCTGTGACAGAACCTGGATCTTGCCTGGTTGATGTGGCTACAAGTAACACCTGCCATTCTAACAACCATTGCAGGTATCGACCATTGTATTCTCTATCATTGTAAACTGAATCATATGACTTCAGAGTTAACTGAAAATTGTTAATCACGTGTTAGTACCTGTTTGTTGACAACCTTGTCCTGCTGTCCAAATATTCAGCGCCAGAGCTGGAGCATATAAAGGATTTCAGGGTTCGGCTATGCCAGGGTGCACGCCACAAAGATCGATGTGTTGGTTCAGGTCAGTATCATCTTTCGGTTTGTGGCTTGGGTAGTTTTGAAAATCAACCATTTTGTTGTTTATAAATGGTTCAGTTTTCGCATAGGAAGTATGAGCAATACTGATCATGTATTCTGTACAGTTTGTAAGCTCGAGCATTGCATTATACTTGGCACTTACATCAGATTAAACTTTAATCTCCGAACCTCATCCCTCTCTTCTCAGCTACGAAAGCCCCCCCTGAGTGTTCATATCTACTTCAGGTTAGTGCTCTCAAGTTTAAAGAACTCAGTAATTTCTAGCTTATTACGGACAATCATGATTTTACATAGATGCATTGTTGTGTTTAGAAATTAAATTGTGCCTCCTCAAACTACGCCGCCGCCTGGAGGCCTTGCCACCACCAGCAAGAGCACCATCTTGGGGTCATGTTGATGCGCGAGTCTCCTTTGGAGCACCAGCAAGCTATGGAGGTCATCTGCTAGTTTAACTTGATTCAAGTATGTGCGAACTTTGGAGAAATATGCTTTTATATGGACAATGATATCATTATATTTGTATGTGCTATCAAGATTGTAACTTTGGAGAAATATACTTTTGTATGTTAAATTGAACCATAATAGCGAGCTATGCATGACTATGGATGCTGGATGTAAACTAGTTTGACTATGGATGTTGGATGTAAACTAGTTTCAAACTATGTTGCTGGATAGTACTATGCAATTGATAAACTAACCTAATGGGGCACTTCTCTAAAGTGTCACTATAGGTAATTATCTATTAGGGCACTTTAGAGAAGTGCCACTATAGGTAATGATCTATTGGGGCACTTCTTTAAAGTGCCACTATAGATAATGACCTATTGGGGCACTTTAGAAAAAGTGCCACTATAGGTAATGACCTATTGGGGCACTTTCGAAAAGTGCCTCCATAGCTTATACCTATAGAGGCAGTTTGGTAAAGTGCCTCAATTTTTATATGAATTTGGGGCATTTTATTCAAAATGCCCCAAAATGTAAACTATTGAGGCAATTTTTAAAGTGCCACCGTGTAAGTGCCTCTATTTGCTGACCGTGGCCTAGTGAGTCGCATAGTACTGATTATCCATATATGCCGAATATCAAAGACATACTTCATTGCATCTTCCTCAGCGTCCTAGCTTGTGGTGTTGTCAACTTGGGAGCGGCGCTAGGTCGGATTAGATCAATGCGTAAGCTAAATTCGAGCATGTCACCAGAGAGCAGCTCCCAAGGAGCAGCCAAGAACATGGCTGGCCCGGTCGATCTTAAAAATATCTTGTTCTGGTCGTCTGTAATAATTGAAGCATCAATCTGCCATCACGCATGCAACAACAATCAAAGTCATGCCACGAGATAATCATAGATTTCTGAGAAAAAACGGAACGGACGCAAGAGCTAAACACTAACCAAGAGAGGGACAAATAAATATGATAGTACATCCATGTGCGCACATTCTGTCGAGCAGGTTGTATGCGGCGGTTTTGTACCTAAACATATCCGTTCGGATCAGGGCCGGAAGCCTGGCCGCAACACCGTCAAATCCAGACGCAGAAGCGTTCATTGGACGACCCCTTCCTCATGGCGGTGTTCGTCCTTCTTCGTGCTCTCTTCCTCCTGTTTGGCCGCGTGGGCCGCTAGAGGCTTCTTCCGCACTGCGTCCGCCGCCTTCCACAACAGCTTGGATGAAAGCTTTCAGGCATTATTTGGGGCCTTGTTGCCTCCAGGCACCAGAACCGGAATCGCGTCCGCCTCCAGCGCGCGATGTGAGCGTCGTAGCCGGGCGTGATGCAGGGGATGGGAATGCCGCCGGCCACGCGAGATGCAGGTCACGGCGTCACGGGGTTGTCGGTGGCCGCACAGGATGTAGTAAATTGGGGGAGTCGCTTGCGGCCGTGCGGGATGCAGGTGATGCGGTCGCCGGCGGCCGCGAGGAGGCGCCGCTGGCCGTGCAGGATGCAGTCGATAGTGTTAGGAATTAATTAATTAGCTTAATTAAAGGGTTAATCCCTGCTTATGTCGGTTCCACTTTTAGCAACCGCTACTTTGTAACCGCCTTTGTACCAGGGTATATATACCCCAAATTCTATCAATGAAAGTAACCGTTGCATTCATTCACTTCTTACATTAAGACGTTATCAGCACTTTGCTCTCCGTCCAGCGATGCGCACCGAAGAACTGAGAGAACAAGGAACAGGAGACGGCTCCGGCAGGTACCATCGACGGTGGACCACCGGCAAATCCTCGCAAGGTAAGCCAAGGTCCAGCGTCGCTCCGACGCTGCGGACAAATACGCGCATCGCCCTCGCGCAGCGGCGCTACACTCTCCGCTCCTTCCTCAATTTTCTCCTCTTGTTGGCGGCGGTCGGCGTCCTTCCCTCGAGACCGACGCGAGGCCCCGTCCAACACCAGCAACAGCGGCGGACTCTGCACTCCGTCCAGGTGCGGCTGTGCCGGTAGCATATAGGCGACGCGCGCAGCCCGGAAACCGCCCTCGCGGAGGCGGTGGCGGCGCGGCCTCTGCTCCCGGCTCGCTGGTGGCAAATCCCGCAGGACGACCGGCGCGGCTTTCGCACGCTCCCGCGGCCGCCCGTTCCACCTGCGCAGCGCTAGCCTCAACTCCGCCTGCGCCATGCCTCCACCGCGGCGGCCGTCTCCGCCTGAGTTTCCGCGACGCCCGCGCCCAAGCGAGCCTCCATACGGTGCTCGCCGCGGATCCTCAGATCGGCCGTCCCCGCCGGAGGCCACCTGCACTCGATTAGCCCTGCCTCCACTGCTGCACGGCGACGACAGTCGCTTCTGAGCGGCGGCGCTTGCAAGCGCCCTTCTCGGATGCTCTTCGACGCGCTTGGCGTCGGCAGCCTGGGGTGGCGGCGGAGACCAGCGACCGGCTCGCGGCAGCGACTGTCCTCCATCGCGAGGACAGGCGGCGGCAGCGGCCATTCACGGTCGTCAACTCTCAACAATCCGGCGCATCGGCGCTCGCGAGAGAGACTCTCCTACTCCTCACGACCCAGCCGCGTGAGGCCGGGCGGTGGCAACCCACCACTCGCAAGCGACGCGGCGGTGCCCTGCCGGCGCCCGCGGCAGCATCGTCCTCACAGCGGCTCTCCGCGGCCAACGAATCGATTGATTCGTGAGGAATTTGCGTACGTCTCTGTACCACACAGAGAAAGACGATGGGAACCTTATCCCTTTGTTGCTTTTGCATGTTAGTCCTTTCTCTTCCATTATTTATGGATTAACTCCTGCATTTCTCTGTTAAACCCTCAGTATGCAGTATAAGCACTCAGATAGGTCCAACTACTTAGTGTGATCAGTCCTTGTCATGTTTTAGACCCTATATCTGTGTGATGTACTCAATTATATTGCATATTGATGTTTTAGACCATATTGTGTCTATAAATGATTATATGTTCAATGTGTTTGCAATTTGCAATCCCTACAACATATACAAATGGTAAAATAATATTATTTTTGCAATTGAGATATATTTTTATTGCAAAATTAAATATCAACTCACCATTAATTAAGTCCAAAAATGCCTAAAAGGCACAAAATCGACTTAACTTGAATTGATTTGATATGCAAAAAATTGTGAAGTGACTATCTCAGATTTATATATGGAATCACAGGGTAATGTGGCATCTACTGCACATAAATGCAGATTATCCACAGTTATTGCGAGGTCTACGTTTTGTCAAAATTGACATCATGACTACCTTCAACGTGTTCTCCTATATATTTAAACTAAATCATAACATAAGGTACTATGATCAAGGTGTCTACTGACTTAGATCAGATTATGCTTCTTAGTACTGCGAGACGTATACCATAAATATTGGTGATTATCTCCAAAGTGTTATGATTGATAATTTGAGATCTACACTAAACAACTCGGGTCTTTGCTTGAGTTCACAAAAAATTGCAAACTTATTACAACATTACCATGATGACTTTTAATTTACTCACAAGTAAATTGGTCAAGTCTACTGTTTAAGCCCCATGTAAGCCAAGATGACCAAAATTCGATGAGCTTCCTCTCGACGGTCACAACTAACATACATGGGCTATGCATGTGGAGATCGCCCATGTGTCTCTTGGAGTGATGGCGGCATTTCAAACTCCCAACGGGAGAGATGTCCCACTAGCCGATCAGATTCATCTCGATCCATCCAGATCATATTTTTGAATATTTGATGGCGAAATCTCTAAGCACCATGTGGCAAGCTCTCAAAATAAGTTATGAGCATCAAAGACAGTCTACCTGTCTAGAGAAACTCATAATTGAACTCATCTCCGACTTAATTTCAAATTCGTCGTGGACTATGATGATGGGTTTCGCATGATTTGCTTCAACTTGCGATTTGTAAAAAAAACCTCCATTATTTAATAGGATCTATGCTTCCCATTAATAGGATCTTGTAGCAACAATATCGTGCAAAAATACCTACTTTATTCCGATCTCTTACATGTACTACTCCACATGGAGAAACATGGCGAAACCCTTCTAAGGAACCATCATTAGAACCATGTTGGTGTTTCTCCTTTACCATGGTACATACTATTTTTCGGAATAATAACAAGTTTGATGGCTTCCCTAGAGGCCAATCAACGAACTCCAAGGGTAAACACAAATGCAAGAAGAAGCATAATCCACATGCATCAGACATGGAAAGACACTACAAAGATTAAGTTTGATAAAAACTACTCTTTGTCAAAAGTGTGTATGCTACACGCATTCCACCAAAAATGTCACGCTCCCCGATGTCTGGTAAATCTGTACCAACAGCAGTGGGACGCAACTGAACTATTCAAGGGTAAAGATATGAAGCACACTTCAATCTTCAATTCGACAATACCAAGGAAACTAGTTGTTCACATCATATAACAACAATGCTCTCCAATTGTCAGAAAATCCCATGAATATGGAGAACATGGTCATCGAATATTCTTCAAAAGACATGTTTGGAGACTTTACTAGTCTCCCCACTCCTTATCAACATTAATTTATTATTTCAATAAATTTTTTGTTGTCATAAAATACTGTAAAATCATAGTATATTGTATCAGCACTAATGATACAAATAAATTTGTATGTGTTCTATATATCTGATAAAGATTTTCACATTGAAAATTCTTCAATTCTTATATAGAATTGTACGAGAGTCGATCCGATGAAAGAGGAAATGTCTTTGTGGAGAATTTAACCACAAACTCTATACATAGGGAAATGTATATTCAAAACTCTTACTAAGAGCTAACAATATATTTTAATCGCCAGACGCGATGTTGTAATTGATAGCTCTGATCGAGCCACAATTACACTCCCTTGGGGTATTTTGGTTTTAATCGAGAACACTTAGTATCTCGATTCATTCTCTACCCTACTTAAAGTGCATGGTTGCTCCCATGCATGGTTTTGGTAATTAATGACAATCTCTATGGACTAATATTTGCATTGAGCTATATTTGTAGGGGTCCATTAGCTTGCTTGTCTCCATTTGTTGGAGTCAATGTCTTGCTTGTTCTGCATGTGTTGGAGTCAAGGTTAAGGGAAGAAGATCATTTGTTGATCAAGGCCAAGGTGTTCGTCATCAAGATAAAGGCCAAGTGAAGATATGCCAAAGAGAGCGTCTCCCATCTTGGTGTATGGGGGAGCGTCATGTGAATCTTCACCAAAGCGCAATCGAGGAAGGTGGTGCATCTTGAGGAGATGAAGATCGTCTTCATCGACCTCAAGTGGATTAATGCGTAAGGCAAAGGTATGATCTTGATAGGGTTTCTATTTTACCGGTCTCATGTTGTTTAGTGAGAGACCGGATTATAGGATAGATAGCCGTACTATCAAGAGGGGCTCTCAAGTTATTGCTCCTCAAGTTGAGGAGCCTATTAAGAAGAAGAGGAGTCGGTGTTGCTACCTTTGCCGTGGCAAAGGTCATTTTGCTTCTTCATGCACCAACGGTACCTCATCCAACCCTATCATAATTGATGATGTTTATTCTCTTGGGAAGGATAGAGTTGGCAATGTGTTTGCCAAATATGTGGGAGCTCAAAGTGGTGTCAAGAAAAGCACCATTTGGGTTCCCAAGCCTATTGTGACTAACCTCTTAGGACCCAACTTGGTTGGGGACCAACAAGCTTCAACTTGATCAATAGGTGTTTGTGGAGGACATTGGTGACTTGGCTACTTTTGAAGAATTAAGGGATCTTCATGGTTTTATTTCCTCAAGCCAAGCCAATTGGATTATCACTTATCTACCTCATATCCAATGCTTCCTCCTTGCGATAACTTGTATTTAATTCATATATATATATATTGAAAGTTGCTTGCTCCCTTGCATGTGTTAGTTTTGTTCCTAGCATGTGCTTGTATGTGATATGCTACTTTCCTACTTGTCTTGTTATTCAAGGTTGTGTATGTTAGTTGTGTATCATGTATGTGTAATTTGTGTGTTGAGCTTTATTGAATCTTGTGTGGATTTCATTTGGCTCTTTGAGATATTAATGGACTATCCCATTTTGGGGGAGTGATGTGCTTTGTGCACCTCACAAACCTAAAAATGTGTGTACATGAAGCACACCACCTAGTATTGATATTTCAATATTATCTAGTTACTATGTGGTATGTCATATTCATGAGAAATTCAATTTCTACAATGTCCATTAATTTCTCTAGTTGGTTTTATTTTGCCTCTTGTTTAAAATAAAATGAAGTATCACCTTATGGGGGAGTAATAAGCTATGTGCATATTACAATCCCATAAAAAATGTGAACATTTGAGGTTTGACACTTAGATTTGATATTATAAATTATCTTTCCTATGTGGCATGTTTGCTCGAACAATTCCAATTTCCTTTTGGTTATCTTTTGGCTCTTGTTTGGGTGTGTTTGCCTGGTGTGGTTTTTCTCTAATATGCATTTCCATATATTATGTGAGAAACCATTTGTTTCATTTTATTTTAACCATGGCGTTGCCGGTTGGTTCGAATAATTGAAACTACCAACAAACATTTTTCAAAATTTGGCGTTTTAATTCTTACCTCTTGCCATTTGCTTGTTTGTTGTGAAGTTGGTCTTGTACATCATTCCTTTATACCACCGAGAAATATCTCTATATACTCCTTGTCCATGACAAGTGTTTCTACTAATTGTGGTGGATTTTGTAGATCATCTTCACATTGGCACTTGTTTTTAAATTGCTCTATTTATTGGCCTCTTTGCCTCTTGCAAGGATCCTATCTTTCAATCGGTAGTGTTTAGTGTTTTAGATAAAATATGGAAAGTAATGATCCCTTGTGCATGCATTTTGTATTCAAATGCAAATATCTAAGATAATGCATTAATCTTGGGGGAGCATCCCTTTTTATTTAGAACACTATTCTATCTATCAATTTTTGATCCTCTCAATTGGCATTTGTTTCTTTATCTTTTGTTGGTGCCTTCAATTGGTATTAATTGGAATTTAATATCTTCTCCATAGATATTTGTTCCAATTAATATTTATTGTGGGAGTCTTGATACCTTTTTGCTTTATTTTATTTTACTTGATTTCGGTCAAGTATCATCCTCTTCTTGGTATCTTTTCTCCTAGTTGATATTTTTTGTTTTAATTGGTATCTTATTGTCAATTGGTGTCTTATCGATCATTTGTTGTGTTGATTCGATTCCTTTTGATATCACACTTCATGTGTTGATGTGTTTTGGAATCAATCATTTGTTGACTTGATGTTTCCTCAATCATGTGTTGATTTGGATTTTGATATAATTTGGACAACCTTTTTGTGTCACACCTTGGTGTGCTCTTTTCTTGGTTGACTTGGTGTTTTTGTCCGAATTCTATCTTGTTTGGTTCTTGTAAGTCTATGTATGCATATTTACTAATATATATTGTATGGCATGCTAGTCTTTCTAAGTTCCAATATATAGGGGATACTCCACCAAATCCTAAATCGGCTAAGATGTGCATGAAATACAATTTCATATCCATATGCACATATTTATGTGGAGTATGTCCTATATATTGTAGTGTTTCTAACTACTTTGGAACCCAATGAGTTTGGGAACCATTTTGTACTCTAATTTTGTTTTAGGTACAATGGAGATGCATTGGATGCTTGCCTCATTCATAAGGAAGGTGGTCTCACCATGTGATTGTCGGAGTCAAGCTTTGATGACAAACCAACTCTCATCATCTTCATCACCAATGCCATCTCGGTAACAAGTATCTATCTCATGCATGCTTTTCTAGTCTCAACCTTGTGTAGGTTGCCTCTTGGCATGAAATCCTTTTTGTGCAATTGTTGTGGTTTTGGCTTTTTCCTTCACTTAATATATCTTTGTGATATGTGTGATGAATTTGCAAAAACCTTTTCTTCAATTGATATTATTTCTTTGTGATACTTGTTGGCTAGTTCAAAGCATCTCCACTATCTCTTGATTCCCTTAGTGATATGTGTGATGCATTTGATATATTTGAAGTTCATTTATATACAATGAGATAAATTTGAGCTATGTGCTATGCTCTTAAGCAACAATCTCTTTTGTATATTTATGACTTCCTTTTGGATACCTTGTTATCTTTTTCCCGGACCATTTCGTATGTATATGTTTCTTTGCGGATGTATATCTTCAATGGTTTGTCTAATAAGAAACCTATACATATGAGAGAGGTCATCTTTTAGTTGGTATCCTATTTCTTTTGAGCCACCTTGTTGTTCATCTATAATTCTTTGGTGGTTCCAAATTTGTCTCATGAGTGCTTGTCTTATTGTTTATTGGTATCTTTGCACACTCATGTATTTCTTGAAGATCTTTGACTTCATGCCTACCTTGGTGAGCATGTTGAATTTTATTGACTAAATGCTCTCACTTGCTTTTGGCATTTTCAATTGGTTTTAGTTTCCAATTGGTATCCCTAAGCGTGTGAACATATTTCTTTAAAAGATCTCTTTTCTCGGTTGGGCCTATCTTACGATGAATTTTTGAAAATTGGTATCTTCTTATGGCTCAACCACATCTTTGGTGCAAGTGCTATGATTTGCTTTTGCATTCTGCACTCTTGCACTGGTTGCGTGTTCTAGATAATTTTGGGGAGCGAGGATGCCATTTTTGTGCACTCCTCAATTGTGCATGAAAATTGGGGAGCTTCTCCGCTTTTATTTAGAACTCTCACTTTGGATCCTTTTGATTGCTCTTCTCCTTTGTGGAGTTGTTTAAAATGTTTTCATACTTTTTGCAATCTTTTGATCCTCAATATAGTTTGATTTCCTCTAATTTTTCGTTAAAAGGGATTCACCTTTATGGAGGAACTCATATTATATTGGCTCTCTAAATTTTTCTTCCCATTTCGGCAATCGATGCCAATGGGGGAGAAGTTTAGAGGGTTTAAGGGAATTTGGGTTTTATGCTTTTGTTGCATTTGCCTTTAATGCGCTTTGCATTCTTGCTTGTTTGTCATGCAAGGATGCTCTATTCGTTATATAAACCCTCTTAAAAAGGGATTGTCATCAATTACCAAAATGGGGGAGATTGAAAGTGCATGGTTGCTCCCATGCATGGTTTTGGTAATTAATGACAATCTCTATGGACTAATATTTGCATTGAGCTATATTTGTAGGTGTCCATTATCTTGCTAGTCTCCATTTGTTGGAGTCAAGGTCTTGCTTGTTCTCCATTTGTTGGAGTCAAGGTTAAGGGAAGAAGATCATTTGTTGATCAAGGCCAAGGTGTTCGTCATCAAGATAAAGGCCAAGTGAAGATATGCCAAAGAGAGCGTCTCCCATCCTGGTGTATGGGGGAGCGTCATGTGAATCTTCACCAAAACGCAATCGAGGAAGGTGGTGCATCTTGAGGAGATGAAGATCGTCTTCATCGACCTCAAGTGGATTAATGCGTAAGGCAAAGGTATGATCTTGATAGTGTTTCTATTTTACCGGTCTCATGTTGTTTAGTGAGAGACCGGATTATAGGATAGATAGCTGTACTATCAAGAGGGGCTCTCGACCGAATATCGTGATCGTATCGTCGTAGAGAGCTCAAACCTTTGCATCCATGCAATCATCTTTATTGGTTCTTATTTGTCTTTTATCCATGTGAGAACTTAGAGCTTGTGTTCATCTCCATACCAAGCTCTAGTTCACCAAAAACGGATTTAATGAATATCTTCTTGCGTTTTTGGTTTTGGAGATTTTAACCAGTCTGTCTCTTCTACGAGAGGTCAAACTCTCTCCTTATACTTTCCTCCTCACATGATAGACTATGATGTGTATATGCATGATCTTGTAGGGCTTGTGATTATCTTCGAAACAAGCCCAAGATCATAGAAAACGGAGTCTTGATGAAAAACTTGTGCATTTTCGGTTTTGGAGATTTTACCGGTTTATCTATGCGGAAGGTTTCACTCTTCCATTTTTTAGCAAAATCTCCATTTTTGTAGGGTAGCTCTTGTCGTCCTCTTTCCAACAAAATTGGATTCACTCGATTCGGAGTTTCCACGCAAAAGTTATTCAGTTTCAGGTTTTGCTGTTCTTCAGTGACCGGAAGTACCGTCCACGCAAGCGGTACTACCGCTGGTCACTTCCGCGGCTACTTCCGGATACCACTTCCGCTTATGAAAGTTCGGTTCTGTTACCGAGCGGAAGTGGCACCGGAAGTAACCCCGGAAGTACCGGCGTTCTTAGCGGTACTACCGCTGGCTTCTTCCGGAGGCACTTCCGGTACCAGTGCCGCTTACAAAAATGTGCTTCTGTTCTTTTCCGGAAGTTGCACCGGATGTGACACCGGTACTACCGCTAAACCGGAAGTACCGGCACTTCCAGCGGAACTACCGGCCTCGCGGGTTTTCTCTCTAGCGGTTGGTAGGCTTTTTCTGGGTGGGCCGGAAGTACCGCCCCCTGGGCCGGTACTACCGGTCCTGCGGGGTTTCGTCTCTGAAGAGAGCCGTTGGGGCTGTTTTTACATGGGGCGGTAGTACCGCCCCTTGGGCCGGTACTACCGGTCCTGCGGGAATCTGAGCCCAACGGCCAGATTTCCCAGGGCACCTATTTAAATGTGCTTTCTTCCCCAACGGTTCTAAGGATCTTAGTGAACCTTTTGCTCTCTCTCTCCTCCATTGTTGCACATCTTTGAGAGCTTGATTCCTCCACTTCCCTCCAACGATTCTTGCCCATCTTTAGGGAAACAAGAGAGGAGATCTAGATCTAACATTCCACCAATCAAATTCTCCTCTAAGTGAGGGGAACATAGTGGATCTAGATTTAGGGTTGCTTTGTGTTCATCCCTTTTGTTCTTCCTCTCTTATTCCCCCCAAAGAATTTATTGCTTGTGTCGGCACAGTGGAAACCAGGGTACCACGGGCCGGCCTGCCAGGGCCCACAAGATTCTTCGAATGATTTTCGCTAAGGACCAGGCTCTCCAAGCCTGGCGAGCTTCGCGAGGATTCTCCCCTCGCGAAGGGTTTTTCTCCTCGCCAAGGATTCTCTCCCTTGGCGAGGGATCGCTCTTCGACAAGGCGTCTCCGACAGCGCCCGCAATTCTGCTAAGGACCAAGCTGAAGGGCCCGGCGAGGCTTTTCGCCTCGCGAAGCGCCTTCCTCGTGAAGCCATCTCTGCCCCCGCGACAGAGCGCACATGGGCTCTGCGCCATGTGCAGAGTGACGCGCGTGCCTACGCGCGATGACGACGACGCCGCAGTTGCCGTTTCCATGTAAAAAGCAGTCAACAAAGCGGAGCCAAGCAAAGCGGACAACGAGTATTGCCTCTTTGGTGATAAGGGAACCGTCTGCAGCTACGCTCCAAGGACGACATCACCGTGGGTCACCTCCCACCTCGGCAAGCGCCAGCCCACCGTCCAGCTGGTCGGTGCCCCTTTTCAGCTTTGGTGACGTCGTTCCCCTGCCGTGGACCGCGTCCACGAGCTTTACCTTTATGGTGGACTTCACCTTTATCGTGCACCGCGCCTCCTCCGTCGTCGCCATGTGGTAACCCTTCCCGCCCAAATGTTTGGGCAGAAGAGGTCCAGGACGCCTATAAAAGGAGAAGGGGTGCGCCCAAGCAAAGGGTTCGATCTTCGGTTGGTGCAACCCTATTAGACCAAACCCTAGATCTGAAGACTAGCAAGTAGCCATTGTTAGCCACCTCGAGCTCGACAAGCTCTCCTTGTACTGTGAACTCTCCAAGCAGTGCAATACACAAAAGCAGGACGTAGGGGTTTTACCTCCACAAGAGGGCCCTGAACCTGGGTAAGACCGAGTGTTCCTTCTCTGTAGTGCTGTCCCGCAGCGAGTCCGACGAGCATCGTCGCCGGAGCATGTTGAGGGTTGTTTGATTCCGTGTTCAGCCCCTTACTCGATCCTTCTCGAGACACCCCCAGTTCCTGGGACAGTTCTCCGACATTTGGCGCGCCAGGTAGGGGGCTGAGGCGCGTCTTCATCCTCGACACAGCCATGGCCGGTTCTCGTGCCGAACGTCTCGCTCGCCGGACGGCTAGCGCCGCCACCGCTCCCGCAAGCCGCCCGCGCGGCCGCCCGCGTGGGAGCTCCGCTCCGGAGCGCCGTGTCGACCTCGAGCCCCGTGTCGAGCACCCGGACGACGACGACATCGACCATGCTGAGGACGACCTCGGCGAAGAGGAGGCCTCCTCCCTGCACCCGTCGCGGGACCGTGCTGCTTCCTCGCTGGGCCGCCCTGCGCCCAGCCCGGCGACTGCGCTTCTCATGGCGCAGGAGCTGCTGCAGTACCGCCCCACGCCGGTGGCTCAGGAGGCCTGGCTCAACCGCGTTGCCGAGCTCATCGGCGCCGCTCGCGCTGCCGCACCCACACCGTCTCGTTCCCTGGTTCCTTCTGCACTCGTGGGGGACGTGGCGCACGGCGCACCTCCCGCTCCTTCTCGTCAACCCGCGCCCGCTCCAGCTCCACCGGTTCCACCGCAGCCTGCCCCAGCGGGGGCTCCTCCTCACGACGGCCGCGCTGCCTCGCACGCGTCGTCGCCACACGACTGCCAAATCGTGCAGCGAGCCCCTGAGGACGCACGCGTGAGCATCGAGCGTGGGCAGGAACGCCGCAACCCGCGCCGTCCAGGACGTCGCTACCGCCGGGCGTCACCTCCGCGCCACCCTTGCCAACGGCACGGTCACCTACGGCACGACGGCCGTGTTCACTCGCAGCCTCCGTCGCGTCGTCTGTCCGGTCAAGTTCAGGCCGGACCTCCCTCCACGCTATGACGGCAAGAACAACCCCCTGGAGTTCCTGCAGCTCTACTCTCTGGCCATCCAGGCCGCCGGGGGCGACGACAAGGTCATGGCGAACTGGTTCCCCATGGCCCTCAAGGACTCTGCATCCTCATGGCTCAACAACCTCCCCGCCAAGTCCATCAACACCTGGGAGGAGCTCTGCCGGTGCTTCGTCGCCAACTTCAAGGGCACGTACGAGCGCGGCCTCACCTACAACGACCTCCGCGCCGTGCGTCAGAAGCCCGGCGAGACCCTCCGCAAGTACATCCAGCGCTTCAGCCAAGTGCGCAACAAGATCCCCAACGCCACCGACGCACAGGTCATTTCAGCCTTCCAGGCTGGGGTCACAGATGTGCGGATGCTCGAGAAGCTCGGCATCCACGACAACATCACCACCGTCGTCAAGCTTTTCGACTTGGCGGACAAGTGCGCCAAGGCTGAAGAGGGCCGCTTGTTCGTCAAGAACGAGCCAGGGGACCCCACCGAGGGGTCCAAGAAGAAGAAATCTTCCGAGAAGCGCAAGACTACTGCGGTCCTCGCGGCAGAGCCCGACGCCAAGCAGCCTCGCCAAGCTGCCACTCCAGCCGCAGGACCTGAGAAGAAGGATGATCGCCCCTTCTGCATCTACCACAACAGGCACTCTCACGCCATCGAGGACTGCTTCGACATCAAGAGGCTTCGCGAGGCTCGCGAGGCAAACGGAGGCTGCGGCGGCCGCGGGGGGCGACGCTGGAACAACAACTACAACGACAACTACCAGCAGAACCCCCAGGCCAACGCCGCTCAGCCCGCGAACGACAACCTGCCTGCCGAGGCTGACGAAGGCTACCAGGTGCCTCGCGGGGCCGCTTGCATCCTCGGCGGGGCTCAGGCCCCTCGCTCCAACCGCCACTTCAAGCAACTCGCTCGCGAGGTCGCAGCAGCCCTCCCTGGAGTCGAGGCCTCCAGGCCCCTCAAGTGGTCTCAGTGCCCCATTACATTCGACTCCGGTGACCACCCCAAATCCACTTCAACCGTTGGCACCATCCCGCTAGTCTGCACCCCCACCATCAACAACATCGCGTCTCTAAGACGCTCATTGATGGGGGTGCCGGCCTCAACGTCATCTCCGTCGAGACATTCGAGAAGCTGCAGGTGCCCTACGAGCGGCTCATGCCTACCAGACCCTTCTCGAGAGTGACAGAGGGTCTTACCACCCCTCTGGGGCAGGTGAGGCTCGCCGTCACTTTCGGTACCCAGGCCAACTACCGCACCGAGTTGATCGACTTCGACGTCGCGCACATCGGCCTGCCCTACAACGCCATACTCGGCTACCCCGCCCTCGCCAAATTCATGGCGGTGACCCACCACGCCTACAACCTCGTCAAGCTCCCTGGCTCGGGTGGCACCATTGTCATCCGCGGCGTGGTCTCGGACGCCCTGTACGCTGCGCAAGCGGCCTACAAGGCTGCCGCGGTGGCGTCACCCACTGACGTGGACGAGGAACCCCTCCCGAGGCCCCCCGCGACGAAGAAGCAGCTGTTCTCTCAGGAGAAGGCCGCGACAAAGCAAGTGTCTCTGGAGGCAAGCGGCTCGGGGGCTTGCGTCACCATCGGCGCCAACCTGCCTCCCAAATAGGAAAGCGCGCTCGTTGCCTTCCTCAGGGCAAACTCTGACATGTTCGCCTGGACACCGTCAGATATGTCCGGAGTACCGAGGGAGGTGATCGAGCACCACTTAGCCGTGTGTCCAAACGCACGCCCCGTCAAGCAAAAAGCGCGGCGCCAAGCGCCAGAGAAGCAAGACTTCATCGTCAAGGAAGTAGACAAGCTGAAGAAGGCCAGCATCATCAAGGAAGTGGTCCACCCCACTTGGCTCGCCAACGGTGTGGTCGTCCCCAAGCACACCGGAGGGAGCCGCCTCTGCATCGACTTCACCGACCTCAACAAGGCCTGCCCCAAGGACCCTTATCCCCTCCCGAGGATCGACCAGATCGTGGACCCCACCGCCGGCTGCGCGCTCCTCTATTTTCTGAATGCCTTCTCTGGTTATCACCAGATCAAGATGGCAAAGGAGGACGAGGAGAAGACAGCATTTCTCACCCCTTGTGGCGTGTTCTGCTACGTCTGCATGCCCTTCGGCCTGAAGAACGCCGGCGCCACTTTCCAGCGCCTCATGAGGATCGCCTTGGGAGCTCAAATGGGGAGGAATGCAGAGGCCTACGTCGATGACATCGTCGTCAAGACCCGCGAGAAGGACACGCTCATCCAGGACCTCGAGGAAACCTTTGCCAACCTGCGCAAGGTCAACATCAAGCTGAACCCCGCCAAGTGCGTCTTCGGGGTCCCTTCAGGCAAGCTCCTTGGGTTCCTGGTATCTCACCGCGGCATTGAGGCCAACCCCGACAAGATCAAGGCCATAGAGCAGATGCAGCCCCTCGTCGCCTCAAGGACATGCAACGCTTAGCGGGATGTATGGCCAGCCTTGGCCGTTTCATCTCCAAGTTCGGCGAGAGGGCGCTGCCATTTTTCAAGATCATGAAGAGGTCCGGTCCTTCAAGTGGACCCCTGAAGCAGCAAAGGCCTTCGANGAACGACACAGCTGTACGGCCATCACACTTTCTTATTGGTTTCACCTCGATCCACTTGGTGAACTTGTCCACCATCACCAATATGTGGGTCATGTTACCTCGGGCTTTAAACGGTCCTACCATCCAAACACCACACTGCAAAGGGCCAAGTGATGGGATAGTCTTGAGTGCAGACCCGGCATGTGAATCTTGTTTGCAAATCTGACATCCTTCACACTTCCGGACTATGTCCTCTGCCTGCTGCAGAGCACTCGGCCAGTAAAACCCATATCGGAATGCTTTGGCCACAATGGCTCGGGAAGAAGCGTGATGACCGCATTCCCCTGATGGATATCTCGGAGGATCTTTTCTCCTTCTTCTGGTTCGACACACCGCTGGAGAACGGTGGTCACGCTTCTCTTGTATAACTCTCGGTTGATGATGGTGAAAGACTTGGATCGTCTCTGTATCTGCCTGGCCGAGATCTCATCACTCGGTAGGGTGCCATCCAACATAAATGTCATGATGGGTTGGGCCCATGTCGGTACCGGACGAGTTCCGAGTTCAGGCTCATCGACCTCCATGGCTTCAACCGACATACACCCGACATAGGCTGACGAGTCCCCGAGTCCTCCCAAAGGATTCCCGAGTTCCGCCAAGCGGCTTTCCAATTTTCCAACTCTATCTTGAGTCCGACATAACACACGAGACATCCATGGAGTCCCCGGGTCCTGCAGAGCAGTCCCCGAGTCCTGCGGCGCAGTCCCCGGGTTCAGCGGCTTGCTCCCGACGTCAACGTCCATCGGGACGACATCGGATTCTGGATTACCCGGGATGAATATTGAGTCTGACTCGGGTGAAGGCTTAATTGATGGCTTGTGAAGATGCTCCAGAGACACTCCGGGTGGAATGGCCTGTCGGTATGATCCAATCTTGGACAGCATGTCTGCACTTTCATTCTCGGTCCGCCGGATGTGATTGAACTCGCAGCCATCAAAGAACCCGAGATCTTTTGGACATGGAACCGGTATGCCGCCATGTTGGCATCCAGGGCGTCCCAGTTGCCCGAGGTCTGCTGAATCACCAAATCCGAGTCACCATAACAGATTATTCGGCGAATCCCGATTTCCTTGGCCACCTTGAGTCCGTGGATCAATGCCTCATACTCGGCTACATTGTTGGATGCCGCGAAATGAACTTGCAGCACATATTTCAACTGGTCTCGCTTTGGCGAGGTGAGAACCACACCGGCACCCAGGCCTTCTTTTACCTTGGACCCGTCAAAGTGCATCCTCCAGTAATTGGAGTCCGGCAGAGATGGTTCATATTCCATCTCGGCCCAGTCCACAAGAAACTCGGCCACTGCTTGAGACTTGATGGTATCTCTTCTCGCGTATTGCGGCGCATATGCCGCCAACTCGATAGCCCACTTGGCTACTCGGCCACTTGCGTCTCGGTTGCCGATGATTTCCGAGATAGGAGCTGCACTCACACCACGGTTATCGGGTGCTCCTGGAAGTAATGCTTCAATTTCTTGGCCGCCAGGTACACACCATAGGTCATTTTCTGGTAGTGTGGATAATTTTGTTTCGAGGTGGAGAGTACCTCACTCAGGTAATACACCGGCCTCTGCACGGTGGTTCCCCCTTCTTCTCTTCTACCACCACAACGACGCTGACGACTCGGTTGTAGCTGCAATGTAAAGCAACATGGGCTCTCTTGGTAATGGCGAAGCCAATATCGGGGCAGTAGCCAACACCTTTTTCAACTCATGGAATGCCGAGTCCGCTTGCGGGGTCCAGCTAAATCTATCAGATTTTTTCATTAGCTGGTACAAAGGTAGAGCCCTTTCTCCCAACCGACCTAGAAACCGACTCAGGGAGGCCAGGCAACCCGTAATTTTTGGACATCTCGGAGGCATCTCGGTAGCCTCATATTTTCTATTGCCCGGATCTTAGTCGGATTTGCCTCGATACCTCTCGGCTTGACACGAGGAAACCGAGTAATTGCCGGCCGGCACACCGAATGTACATTATCCGGATTAAGTTTTAGTCGGAATTTCCGCAGGTTTGCGAATGTTTCTCTGAGATCATCTAGCAGAGTATGTTTTTCTTTTGTTTTTATGACTATGTCGTCGACATATACTTGCACGTTTTTTCCTATCTGATCATGCAAACATTTCTGCATACAGCGCTGATACGTAGCGCCGGCATTTCTCAAACCAAAACACATGACACGATAGCAATAAGCCCCGTACGGGGTGATAAAAGCAGTTTTTATTTGATCATCCGGGTTTAACGGGATCTGGTGAAAACCAGAGTAGGCATCCACAAAAGACAACAACTGACATCCGGCCGTGGAGTCGATCACCTGATCGATCCGAGGCAACGGGAACGGATCTTTCGGACAAGCCTTGTTCAGGTGGGTGTAGTCGATACACATGCGCCAGACAGTAGGTGCATCCGGTTCTTCCTTCTTTTTCTCCACCAGGACCGGGTTAGCTAACCAGTCCGGGTATTTCACTTCCACGACGGCATTCGACGCGAGTAACTTGGCTAACTCGTCACCCACCGCCTTCCTTCTTTCTTCGGCGAGACGCCGAGTCGGTTGCTTCACAGGCCTAGCATCTGGCCTGACATGCAGAGAGTGCTCAGCCAACTCCCTCGGAACACCCAGCAAGTCCTGACTGGACCATGCAAAGATATCCCGATTCTCACGGAGGAAGTTGATGAGCTCGCTTTCCTATTTCTTGTCCAACCCGGCACCGATGATGACGGAGCGTTCCGGGTTAGCCTCGTCGATGCCGACCTTCTTCGATTCCTTCGCCGCCTGGAAGGTTGCAGTTTGCTGCGGGTTAGCCGCACTCGGCATACCGAGTTGAGATGCCTGGGCCAAAGCCACCACCTCATGGATTCTCCTTTTCTCGGCGGCGCGATCACCAGTGATTCGGCCAGGGATGACCCGGCTGAGGCGCACTCCATGGAACGCTTGTAGTCTCCCGAGATGGTGATGACACCATTTGGACCCGGAAGCTTCATCTTCAGGTATGCCACATGAGTAGACGCCATGAACTTGGCGAGTGCCGGTCTGCCGAGTAAGGCATGATACGGGCTCTCGAGATCCACGACCTCGAACAGCAGACTCTCAGTCCGGCAGTTGCTTTTGTCACCAAAGGCGACATCAACCCAAATCGTGCCCATGGGTGCATGTGATACACCGGGCACAATGCCGTGAAAGGTGGTTCGGCTGGGCTGCATCATATTCTCGGTTATGCCGAGTTTCACCATGGTATCCCGGTACATGATGTTGATGCTGCTCCCGTTATCAACGAGGACCCGGGAAAACCTGACATTGATGCTAGGCCCGACGAATGTCGGATCCAACACTAGAGCATAACCTCCTGGGTTGGGCATGACCCTTGGATGGTCCCTGATGCTCCAGCTGATCTCATCCTCGGACCAGTACATGAATTTCGGCACTGCCGGCATAACGGCGTTTACCTCCATCGCACGCCTGTGCTGACTCTGCTTGTCGTTGGGCTCGGTCACAAAGACCATGTAACTCTGGTGAGGTCTCGGTACTGATTTTGCCGACTCGGGCCAGCGTTGCTGCCGGGGTAGTTGGAGTTGTTGTTGGTGTTGGCCATGTTGGCCACTTGGTTGACATCTTCAGGCCTTGCTGGGCGTTCACCGGGATAGCGTTCGCACACCCGTGAGTGCAGTCGGCGAGTTGCCGGACCGGTGTTCTCCTGCGGGCGCCTGTTCGGCTGCAGTTCCGGTTTGAGTGCTGAGCCGGTCTGCTGGGGTGCTTGGTGTGGTAGCTGCAGGGATCATTCGGCATCGTCCCTGGGGCTAGCCCACTGCCTCTTGTCGCCGTTCCACGGCTTTCTCGCCATTCCATGGTCTTTTTTCGCCGTCCCACGGCCTCCTTCCTTCCGAGTTCTGGCCCTGGACCGTCATTTTTGTCTCTGGCTGCTGCCGGCACCCATCTGATCTTGGTCGATGGCAGCAACCTGGTCTGACCCGTACCGGTAATCCGGCCTCTCTTCCCTTCTCTTTCCTCGGTAATCCGAGCGATCACCTCGCCGACCCGATCTGTCTCTGTCGACCGGGGCCAGTAAGGGCTGTGTCGGATCACCGAGCGCATAACTGTCGGCAATTGACATTGTCTCGGCCAAGGTGGCCGGCATCTCCCTCTGGAGTCTCTGCCAAAGCATGGAGCCATGTCGGCATCCTTGCGCAAACCAGGCAATGGCTTGTGACTCAATCACTCCTTCACAGGAGTTCCGGATCGTGCTCCACCGGGTTAGATATTCCCGGTCTGTTTCGTCTTCTCGCTGCCGACACATGGACAGCTGCTGAGGTCGATTCGGCCTCTTGTAGTGCTGGAGAAGTTGCTGACAAAAGCGTCAGAGAAGTCAGCCAGCAGTCAATACTGTTCTCCTCCAGGTTATTCAGCCAGATTCGGGCTGGTCCTTCAAGCATTTGCGGTACATACCGCACCGCCCATCTGCGACTTCCGCCGGCAATGTGCACAGCGGTGACATAGTCTGTCAGCCAGTCCTCCGGCTTGGTGCTGCCGTCATAGGTCTTGGCACCCCGAGGTAACTGGAAATTCGGCACTGGTGCCTGCTTCATGATCCGGGGTCCAAAACATGCGGACCCGGTGGGCCTTGCTCCTCCAGCAGTTCAGACAGATAGATTCTGTCCAGCTTGTTCCGGACATCGTGTGCCGGCAACTGGCGAGTTCCCAGCCTTGCGCCGAGTGCACCCTCGGACGCCAATTCTCGGTATCTTGTGTACCCGGCCCGCTCCATGGCCGAGTAACCATCATCATATCGGTCTGCGGCCGGCTCGGCATACCCGGCACCCGCTTGACGACGAGGTGGAATGGGTACCGGATACCGAGGTGGCTGACCTTGATTCGCCGGGATAACTTGGTTCTCTTCCTGCCTGCCCTGGGCGGGTCCTGACTTTCCCCGACCGGCATTGCCTTGCTCGGCTACTCTCTTTCCGGCATAGGCCGGATCGTACGCTTGTATCTGCTTGTTCTTGCCAGAGTTCACACTCTGGCCCCTCTCCTGCCGACATACGGCGAAGAGGCTTGTCCCTTGGACACTCCCCGGCTCCACCATCCGAGTGAAGGAACCGAGATCCACCCGCATCCGGGTTAGCCTTGCGATAGGCCTCGTTCTGTCGGTTAGCGACAGCCACCAACTCATTGACTCGGTCCTGCTGCCTACTGCGAGCTTCACCGGTTAAACCGGCCAACTCGGCTATGGCTGCCTCTGCCCGCCCTAAGGTTCTTTCCGGGCGTGCTGTATCTCGGCTTTTCGGCCGACACATGACTAGCAGTTCTAGCAGATCTAGCTCTACCATCTCTAGCTATCTCTGCATTAAGGTCTCTACCTCGGGCACGCACCTCGTCGATGCGACTAACTGGGTGTTGCTGCCGGAGTAAAACCATGAGCCGAGTTATACTCACGCATTGATATGTCGAACTCCTGCCTGACTCGGGCCACCTCCTGGGCTTCTCGGAGTATCTCCTGGCGCTGCTGCTCCAACTCCGCCTGAGTCAGAGCAACATCTGCACCCGGTGCGACTGGCGTTGCCAGCTTCTGAATCGCGTCCTGAAGAGGACTCGGCGTCACCGGCACGCTGGATGTACTGGCCTGTGCCGCACGGTTCTCCGGTTTCTCCAAGGGCGGACGCCCTGTTCTTGCCGACCTGGTGCCGGGGTCAGCCTCGCCCGCCATGGCTTTGCCGACCGACACCCGGGGCGGTCATCATGACTTCCACGCAACTAGCGGGGCGAGCGGTACGCCGGCCGCGAGCTGCGCAGACTGCGGGTGGATCCGCTCCCAGCTGCACCCTTTCGGGGAACCTGCAAGGGACCTCGGTGGCGACGTAGACCGTGAGCGCGCCGAAGTCGATGAGGCATCCGTTCCGGGGCAGTGGCCTGCTGCCGAAACAGCCTGCGTTGTGCGATGACGTTGAGGGAGCCGAATCTGTGGACAAGGCCACAGACACACGCTCACCCGACGCGATGATAGAGCCCGTCCGGATGTAAACTCCAGCCAGCGCCGCTGCTGGCCCCACGGTGGGCGCCAACTGTCGTGGTGGTGTCACGGCAGATGCCATAGATGGCTTGATTTGTGGGGCCGATGGACGCTGGAGGCACCCGGGGAGGGCTTGCGCACACGAACACGCACACGAAGAACACAACTCAACACACACAACTTTTACCCAGGTTCGGGGCTCTCGTGAGGAGATAACACCCCTACTCCTGCCTATATGATCGATATATATGGACTATCACTGATTTACAAGCTTGCTCCTTGAGCTGTGATGAAGAACAGCACGGTCTAGGCCACAACCGAGTCTCGGGGCTGCTCGTTGGTCTCTACTGGCTACGAAGTAAGGCTCAAGTGTCTATGCGAGGCAAGTATCCGTGCATCCGTGTCGTAAGAGGAGCCCCTGGTGCTCCTTATAAAGGGAAGCCCAGGGCACAAGTTAGGGCTGACATCAGTGCTGGCGTAGTCCGGACTGTAGCCACGCCCGGTCCTCTGACCGCTTCCGTCACGCGCCGTGGCACGTCCCATCTGTCTCCTCCAACACACTGCTCCCTGGTACCGCTTCGGTCAGCGGCATGGAGGTCAGTCATTGGTCAAGTGGCCTCGTCCCATCGTGCAAGTGGCTCTGCGTCCTGACCCGTGATTGTAGGGACAAGACCTGCGCCTTGACCATGGCCCGAGTAAGCTTCCTTATTCGGCACAGGCATGCCGAATCCCCTGTAACTCGGTTTCGCCTTCCCTGCACACAAGAAGAACAAAGAACGATCCGACATATAACTTGCGTGATCCGACATAACCATATGTCGGTTTAGTCATGACCCGGCCACTCCGAGTCAGTCGGTACAGTTATGTCGGTTTCAGTGATCCGGTCAACCCCGAGTCAATACTTATATCGGCGTCTTGCCCCTATTCGGGGGTTGCCCCCCGACAGTCGGAGATTTTGCTGATATATTGCCGACTTGGACAATGCCAATTCTCTTGCTTCCTCGAGCAGATCAACATCATTTTCTCGGGCTTCTTTTGCCTCTGACTCGGTATACAACGCGACTCTCGGCGAGTCATGCTCTATGTCGGTCGGCAGAACCGCCTCTGCTCCATAAACCAGGAAGAATGGCGTGTAGCCAGTGGAACGATTCGGCGTGGTCCGCAGACTCCACAGTACTGCCGGAATCTCATCCAGCCAACAACCCGGAGCACGCAACAGTGGCTCAATCAACCGGGGTTTGATGCCGGATAAGATTAAGGCATTTGATCTTTCCACTTGTCCATTGGACTGCGGATGCGCAACCGAGGCCAGGTCTAGCCGGATTCTTTTTTCCTGGCAAAACCGAGCAAAGGCTCCCTCGGCGAAATTGGTGCCATTATCCGTGATAATGCTATGCGGGTGCCCATACCTTAGGATAATATCCTTTAGGAATGACACGGCTGTGCGGCCATCGCACTTTCTAATTGGCTTCACCTCGATCCATTTGGTGAACTTGTCCACCATCACCAGGATGTGAGTCATGTTACCTCGGGCTGGTTTAAATGGTCCCACCATATCCAGACACCATACTGCAAATGGCCAAGTGATAGGAATAGTCTTAAGAGCTGATGCCGGCATATGAATCTTATGAGCAAACCTCTGACATCCTTCACATTTTCGGACAATATCTTCTGCTTGTTGCAAAGCGCTGGGCCAGTAGAACCCATACCGGAATGCTTTGGCCACTATAGCTCGGGAAGAGGCGTGATGACCGCACTCCCCCTGGTGAATATCTCGGAGGATTCTTTCTCCTTCTTCTGGCTCGACACAGCGCTGAAGCACAGTGGTCACACTTCTCTTGTACAGCTCACGATTGATGATGGTGAAGGATTTGGATCGTCTCTGAACCTGTCTAGCCGAGACCTCATCACTCGGTAGAATGCCATCCAACATGAATGTCATGATGGGCTGTGCCCATGCCGGTACTGGGCGAGTGCCGAGTACAGGCTCGTCGATTTCCATTGCATCAACCGACATCACCACACCCGACATAGGCTGGTGAGTCCCCGAGTCCTCCCAAGGAGTCCCCGAGTTCCGCCAGGCAGCTTTCCAATTCTCCAGCGTGGTCGCCGAGTCTTGCTGAATGTACTCAATCTCCATGGAAGTCCCCGGGTCCTGCGCAGCAGTCCCCGAGTTCTGCAACTTGCTTCCGACATCTACATCCATCGGGATGATGCCGAGTTCCGGATTACCCGGGATGAATATCGATTCTGACTCGGGTGAAGGCTTGATTGATGGCTTGTGAAGATGCTCCAGTGACACTCCGGCGGAATGGCTTGCCTATATGACCCAATCTTGGACAGCATGTCTGCACTCTCATTATCCGTCCGCCGAATATGAGTGAACTCACATCCATCAAAGAATCCTGAAATCTTCTGGACATGGAACCGGTATGCCGCCATGTTGGCATCTAGGGCATCCCAGTTGCCGGACGTTTGCTGAATCACCAGGTCCGAGTCGCCATAACAGATGATCCGGCGAATTCCAATTTCTTTGGCCACTTTGAGTCCATGAATCAGTGCTTCATACTCGGCGACATTGTTGGATGCTGCAAAGTGAACTTGCAACACATATTTCAGTTGATCTCGCTTTGGTGAGGTGAGCACTACACCAGCTCCCAGGCCATCCTTACTTTGGACCCGTCAAAATGCATTCTCCAATAGTTGGAATCCGGCAGGGACGGCTCATATTCCATCTCGGCCCAGTCCACAAGGAACTCGGCCACCGCTTGAGATTTAATGGTATCTCTCCTCGCGTACTGCGGCGCATAAGCCGCAAGCTCAATAGCCCATTTGGCGACTCGGCCACTGGCATCTTTGTTGCCTATGATTTCCGACACCGGAGCCGCACTTACAACAGTTATGGGATGCTCCTGGAAGTAATGTTTTAGCTTTTTGGCTGCCATGTAGACACCATAAGTCATTTTTTGATAGTGAGGGTAGTTTTGTTTTGATGTGGAGAGCACCTCACTCAAATAATATACCGGCCTCTGCACGGTAGCTCCTTCTTCTTCTCGCTCTACCACCACTACGACACTAACTACCCGGTTAGTGGCCGCAATGTAGAGCAGCATGGGCTCACTCGGTAAAGGCGAAGCCAATATCGGTGCAGTTGCCAACATTACTTTCAACTCATGAAACGCCGAATCTGCTTGCGGAGTCCAGCTAAACCTGTCCGATTTTTTCATCAGTTGGTATAAGGGCAAGGCCTTTTCTCCCAACCGACCTAGGAAACGGCTCAGAGACGCCAGACATCCGGTGAATTTCTGGACATCTCTGAGACATCTCGGCAACTTCATACTTTCTATCGCCCGGATCTTAGTCGGGTTTGCCTCAATACCTCTGCTAGATACGAGGAAACCGAGTAACTTTCCTGCCGGTACACCGAATGTACATTTATCCGGATTAAGTTTAAGTCGGAATTTTCTCAGGTTTGCGAATGTTTCCCTAAGGTCATCCAGCAGTGTGTGTTTTTCTTTAGTTTTAATGACTATGTCGTCGACATACACCTGTACATTCTTGCCTATCTGGTCATGCAGACATTTTTGCATACAACGCTGATAAGTTGCGCCAGCATTTCTCAGGCCAAAACACATAACACGATAGCAATAAGCCCCGTACGGGGTGATAAAAGCAGTCTTTATTTGATCATCAGGATTTAGCGGTATCTGGTGAAAACCAGAGTACGCATCTACAAAGGAGAGTAGTTCACACCCGGCCGTGGAGTCGATCACCTGATCGATCCGGGGCAGCGGGAATGGATCTTTAGGACATGCTTTGTTCAGGTGTGTGTAGTCGACACACATGCGCCAGACAGTGGCAGCATTCGGTTCATCTTTCTTCTTCTCTACCAGGACCGGGTTAGCCAACCAGTCCGGGTACTTCACTTCTACCACAGCATTTGATGCAAGTAACTTGGCTAACTCGTCACCCACAGCTTTCCTTCTTCCTTCGGCAAGACGCCGTGTCGGTTGCTTCACAGGCCTAGCATCTGGCCTGACATGCAGAAAGTGCTCAGCCAACTCCCTCGGAACACCCGGCAGATCCTGACTGGACCATGCGAAGATATCCCGATTCTCACGGAGGAAGTGGATGAGCTCGCTTTCCTATTTGCTGTCCAGCCCGGCACCGATGATGACGGTGTGGTCCGGGTTAGACTCGTCGATGCCAACTTTCTTGGACTCCTTCGCCGCCTGGAAGGTTGCAGTTTGCTGCGGATTGGCCGGACTCGGTATACCGAGTTGAGCAGATTGGGCCAGAGCCACCACCTCATGGATTCTCTTCTTCTCGGCAGCAATCACGAGTGACTCGGCCAGCAATGATCCGGCAGAGGCGCACTCCATGGAACGCTTGTAGTCACCCGAGATAGTGATGACACCATTCGGACCCGGCATCTTCATCTTCAAGTAAGCCACATGAGTGGACGCCATGAACTTGGCGAGTGCTGGCCTACCGAGCAAGGCATGATACGGGCTTTCGAGGTCCACAACCTCGAACAACAGACTCTCGGTCCTGCTATTGCTTTTGTCGCCGAAGGCAACGTCGACCCACACGGTGCCCATAGGTGCATGCGAGACACCCGGCACAATACCATGAAAGGTAGTTCTGCTTGGCTGCATCATGTTCTCGGTTATACCGAGCTTGACCATGGTATCTCGGTACATAATATTGATGCTGCTCCCGTTGTCCACAAGGACCCGGGTAAACCTGACATTAATGCTGGGTCCGACGAATGTCGGATCCACAACCAGAGCATAACCTCCGGGATTCGGCATGACCTTGGGATGGTCCTTGACACTCCAACTGATCTGATCCTCGGACCAGTACATGAATTTCGGCACCGCCGGCATAACAGCATTTACCTCCATCGCACGCCTGTGCTGACTCTGTTTGTCATTGGGTTCGGTCACAAAGACCATGTAACTCTGGTGAGGCTCTCGGTACTGATTCTGTCTACTCGGGCCAGCATTGCCGTTGTAATTGTTATTGTTGTTGTTTGCTACCTGGTTGACGTCCTCCTGCCTCGGCTGCGCATTCAGGGGTTGAGTGTTTGCACCTGTCAGAGGTGCGGGTCTCGGTGTCGGACCAGTAGCTGCTGGCTGATTCTTGTGCCGGTCACAGTCACGAGTCGAGTGTTGAGCTGGTTTGCTGGGATGTCTGGTGTGAAAGCAGCAAGGGCCATCCAGCATCTTCTCGTAGATGTACCTCTCCTGATCATCCAACTGTTTCTTGTTGCCATTCCATGGCTTCCTTTCTCCATTCCATGGCTTTCTTTCGCCGTTCCACGGCTTCCTCTCGCCGTTCCATGGCTTTCTTCCTTCCGAGTTCTGGCCCCAAGAGGGACCCTCATTCTTCTGGCGCTGGCTGCTGCCGGCACCCGCTTGATCTTGGTCGACAGCTGCGACCTGGTCCGACCCGTACCGGTAATCCGGTCGATCGTCTCTTCTCTTGTTTCGGTTATCCGGGCGATCGTTACGCCGACTCGATCTATCTCGGTCTTGAGCAGGATACCTCCTGCCCACATCAACCTGGGTCAGCAAAGGCTGTGTCGGGTCACCGAGTGCATAGCTGTCAGCAATTGACATTGTCTCGGCCAAGGTGGCCGGCATTTCCCTCTGGAGTCTCTGCCAAAGCATGGAGCCATGTCGGCATCCTTGCGCAAACCAGGCAATGGCTTGTGACTCGATCACTCCTTCACAGGAGTTCCGGATCGTGCTCCACCGGGTCAGATACTCCCGGTCTGTTTCGTCTTCTCGCTGCCGACACATGGACAGCTGCTGAGGTCGATTCGGCCTCTTGTAAGTGCTGGAGAAGTTGCTGACGAAAGCGTCGGAGAAGTCGAGCCAGCAGTCAATGCTGTTCTCCTCCAGGTTGTTCAGCCAGATTCGGGCTGGTCCCTCTAGCATCTGCGGCACATACCGCACTGCCCATCGGCGACTGCCACCAGCGATATGCACCGCTGTGACGTAATCTGTCAGCCAGTCCTCCGGCTTGGTGCTGCCGTCATAGGTCTTTGCACCCCGGGGGAGCTGGAAATTCGGCACCGGTGGCTGTTTCATGATCCGGGGTCCGAAGCACGCAGGACCCGGTGGGCCTTGCTCCTCCAGCAGTTCAGACAGGTAGATTCTGTCAAGCTTGTTGCGGACGTCGTGAGCCGGTAGCTGGCGAGCTCCCAGCCTAGCACCGAGTGCACCCTCGGTTGCCAGATCTCTGTATCTTGTATACCCGGCACGCTCCATGGCCGAGTAACCATCATCATATCGGTCAGCGGCCGGCTCGGCATACCCGGCACCCGCTTGATGACGAGGTGGATTGGGTGCCGGATACCGAGGTGGCTGACCCGGATTTGCCGGATTGACCCGGTTGGCCTCTTGTCTGCCCTGAATGGGTCCTGGGCCTCCCTGGCCGACATTGCCTTGGGCAGCCTTCTGCTTTCCGGCATATACCGGATCATACGCCTGCAGCTGTTTGTTCTTGCCAGAGTTCACACTCTGGCCACGGCTTGCGCCGACATACGGCGAAGAGGCCTGTCCCTTGGACGCTCCTCCAGCATTTCCACCCGAGTAAAGGTACCCGGATCCTCCTACACCCGGATTTGCATTCCGGAATGCCTCATTTTGACGGTTGGCTACAGCTACCAACTCATTAACTCGGTCCTGCTGCCTATCACGAGCTTCACCGGATAAATTGGGTAACTCTGCTATGGCAGCCTCTGCAGCTCTAAGGTTCTTACCCGGGGTACTATATTTCGGCCGGCCTGCCGACACATGACTAGCAGTTTTACCAGATCTAGCTCTACCATCTCTAGCTATCTCGGCATTGAGGTCTCTACCTCTAGCACGTACTTCATTTATGCGACTAACCGGGTTAGCTACCGGCGTAAAACCATGAGCGATATTGTACTCACGGAGGGATATGTCGAAGTCCTGTCTGACTTGGGCCACCACCTGAGCCTCTCGGAGTATCTCCTGGCGCTGCTGCTCCAACTCCGCCTGAGTCAGAGCAACATCTGCGCTCGGAGCCACTGGCGTCGCCAGCTTCTCGATCGCGTCCTGAAGAGGACTCGGCGTCACCGGCACAGCTGATGTACCGGCCTGCTCCGGACGATTCTCCGGCCTCTCCAGCGGCGGGCGCGCCGTCCTGGTGGTTCTGGTGCTGACCTCGGCATCAACAACCGGGGCGGTCATCATGACCTCTGCACAGCTAGCGGCGGGACGGGCGATACGTCGGCCGCGAGCTGCGCACACAGCGGGGGGATCTGCTGCAACCTGCACCCTTTCGGGAAACCGGCAGGGAACCTCGGTGGCGACGTAGACGGTGAGGGAGCCGAACTCGATGAGACAGCCGTTCCGGGGCAGTGGCCTGCTGCCGAAACAGCCGGCGTTGTCGCTGACGACGTTGAGCGAGCCGAACCTGTGGACAAGGCCACAGAGAACGCGCTCACCCGACTCGATGAAGGAACCCGTCCGGATGAACACACCAGCCAGCGCCGCTGCTGGCCCCACGGTGGGCGCCAACTGTCGTGGTGGTGTCACGGCAGATGCCATATAGGCTTGATGTGGGGCCGATTGGACGCTGGAGGTACCGGGGAGGGCTTGCACGCACGGCGTACAGACAAGAAACACACTCACTCACACACGCACACGATTTACCCAGGTTCGGGGCTCTCGTGAGGAGATAACACCCCTACTCCTGCCTGCTACTTGATTTATATGTGGATTACAACTGGTTACTAACTTGCTCCTCGAGCTGTATGCGAAGAACTGCAAGATCTAAGCCTCTGCCGAGTCTCTGAACAACTCTCTGGCTCTCCTCTAGCTCTCGTATTTGCTCAGCGTCTAGGCTCAAATGAAGTGCTGCCCGTCCCTCTAAGAGGTACCCCTGGTACTCCTTATATAGGGAAACCCAGGGTTACAGTATAAAACATTGCTACTGTCGCCATACTCCTTGGTCTCCGGCCGACACGGGCATCGCTGCGCCATACCCAGACCGTGGCAGCGCTGGTCGCCACGGTCTCCTCTGCACGAGACAGCACGCCCATGCCTAGGCCTAGCGCCACTGTGCCGCGCCGCACGCGTCCGAGGCGTGGCCGAGGCTTCGCACGCCGTCCACTTGCAGCACACCGCCGCCCTTGTCTCGCTCCGTGTCTCAAGGAGCTTGGTCCACCGTCCGGGATAACCTTCACCCGGCATAGGCACACCCATGCCCGTAACTCGGTTTGCCCTCTCCTGCACATAAGAACAATAAAGGAGATTCCGACATCTAATAATCATGATCCGACATAGAGATATGTCGGTTAACCTTTACCCGGTTGACCCCGGATAAAACCTGTATGGTATGTCGGTTTCCACTGACTCGGTCAACACCGAGTCAACCTTATTTTACCACATTGACCCCACTCGGGGGCTTCCCCCCGACACGGACGACGGCTTCAGCTCGTGCTCCGGTGGCTGGGGACGACGAAAAGCGTGACGGTGGCGAGCAGCAGCCCCGGTCAATCTAGGGTTAGGGTTTACACGGGGAAGCGGGAGCAGGTGGAGGGGAACGGTGAGAGAGAGGCAGGGCGTTGTGGGGGTCCTCTTGACCAGCAGGGGAGCAGGTGGCGCGGCGGCCGGCAGCGCGGCATGGCGCCAGTGCCATTGCGGCACAGTGAAGAAGGAGGGGAAGAGGAGAGGATGACAGGGGGACCCCACCGTCAGAGTTTTAAACATTTAGCCTTTTTCCTTTTTCAATTAAAACCAGTAGTGATTTAGGGATTTTATTGAGGCCCTTAAGCTACTTCAAAAAATTTGAAATTTTTTGAGTAGGCTCCACTTATCAGGTAGTGACTCCACAAAAATTGGTTCTCTAAAATAATTTGTTTAGATTCAGATTTGTCCATAGTGTTGCAATATGATCATTTTTTATAAATTGCAATATGCATTTATTTGGAGCACTTAAGCACTTCAAAAAATAGTTAAAATATTCATGGAGGCTCTTAGAATAATATGGAAGCTCCCCATGATTTTATTTTGAATTTTTGGAAAATTTAACTTGGTTTCAAAAATAAGATTTGATTTGAACCAATTTGGATTCTCAAATTTATTTCCTTGCTTGGTAAGAATTTGCCTTTTGACAAATATTTATAAGAAAGTATTCTTGGAACTTCCTGGACAAATTGGAAATTCAAGAACAATTGGTTTTGCCATTTTGGCCAATGCATTTATTTTGGAATTTTGGGAAGGGTTTTGCTTCCTTTGTTTTAATTTTCAAGTGTTGCTTTATTTAAATTTAGCAATTTAAATGGATGCCGTGATGCAATGTTGGAAAGCAAAAAGTGAAAATTTGGCCCATATTTTAGGGTACCAAACTGGGGCTGTTACACGAGCCTGACCAGAAGCATCATCGGGGTGGTGAGCGCGGTCACACCGACGATTCCTGCACCGGTATCGATCGTGACGACCATCATCTTCCACAACCGGTACACCCATAACACCGAGGACTGCCATGAAATCAAGAAGATGGGCGAGAGCCGCGTGAAGCGGATCTACGAGCAGGCCCGGCAGACCAACGGCGGCTGTGGCTGCCGAGGCGGCGGCCGCGGTGGCCGCGGGGACGGACGCATAGCTGGCCAGCAGGCCCAGGCTAACGTCGCACAGCGCACCAGGGAGCGCGTCGACGAGCCCCTCGATGAGGGAGAAGAAACTGGGGTCTACCAGGAGCCCCAGAAGAGGTTGGCCTGCATCCTCGGTGGGCTTAGGCCCCCAGCTCAAACCGCCACTTCAAGCAGCTCACGCGCGGGATCAGCCCCACGCTTCCCGGAGTCGGGGCCGCTAGGCCACTCAAATGGTCCCAGTTCCCCATTACCTTCGACTCTGGTGACAACCCGAAGTCCTTGCTGATAGTGGGCCATGTCCCGTTGGTGTGCACTCCCACCATCAGTAATGTCGCAGTCACCAAGAGCATCATCGACGGGGGCGCCGACCTGAGCGTTATCTCCGTCAAGACCTCCGACAAGATGCAATTACCATACGAGCAGCTGATCCCACAAGGCCCTTCTCGGGCGTGACAGAGGGGACCACCATGCCCATCAGCCAGGTTCACCTCCCGGTCACGTTCTAGACCAACAAGAACTACTGTACTGAGCTAATCGACTTCGACATCGCTCACATTAGCCTGCCATACAACGCCATCCTCGGCTACCCCACATTGGCGAGGTTCATGGAGGTCACTCACCATGCCTACAACTAACGGCCTACAGCGGCACCATCACCATCCGGGGCGACGACAAGGATGTCGTCTGTGCCATCGAGCACGCCTACAAACAGGCCGTTGTAGCCTACCCCGCCGACGAAGATGCCGTCGAACCTGACACCGCATCTGCCAAGAAGAAGCAGTTGTTCTCCCAAGAACGCACCGCCACGAAGAAGGTGTCCCTGGACGCCACTGGCCCAGGGGCTACCGTCACCATCGACGGGAGCCTACGCTCCAAGTAGGAAAGCGCACTCGTCACTTTCCTTTTGGCAAACGCTGACATGTTTGCATGGACACCATCAGATATGCCCGGCATACCAAGGGAGGTGATCGAACCCCACCTAGCAGTGTGCCCCAGCGCACGAGCCGTGAAGCAGAAGGCGCGACGACAAGCGCCCGAAAAGCAGGACTTCATCGTTCAGGAAGTAGAGAAACTCAAGAAGGCAAAGTTTATCCGTGAGGTCACGCATCCCGACTGGGTCGCGAACCCCGTCGTGGTGCCCAAAGCCAATGGCAAAAGACGTCTCTACATCGACTTCACCGACCTCAACAAGGCCTACCCCAAGGACCCATACCCGCTGCCCCGCAGCGACCAGATCGCGGACTCCACCGCCGGCTGCGACCTCCTTTTTTTCCTGGACGCCTTCTCAGGCTTCCACCAGATCAAGATGGCGAAGGAAGACGAGGAGAAGACGTCATTCATCACCCCTTGCGGTGTGTTCTGCTACATGTGCATGTCCTTCGGCCTGAAGAATGTCGGCGCCACGTTCCAGAGGTTGATCCGCACCGCCTTGGGGGCTCAGATGGGGTGGAATGCAGAGGCCTACGTCGATGACATCATCATCAAGACCCGCCAGGAGCACACCTTCATCGCGGACCTCAAGGAAACCATCGCCCGCCTACGCAAAGTCAACGTCAAGCTCAACCCCGACAAATGTGTCTTCGGACTGCCATCCGGCAAGCTCCTGGGCTTCCTGGTGTCACACCGTGGCATCAAAGCGAACCCCAACAAGGTTAGGGCCATCAAGGAGATGCAGCCGCCTCGACGACTCAAGGACATGCAGCGCCTGACGGGGTGCATGGCCGCACCCGGGCGTTTCATCTCCATGCTCGGTGACAAGGCCTTGCCCTTCTTCAAGATCATGAAGAAGAAATGCACTTTCAAGTGTACTCCGGAGGCGGCCGTGGCTTTCGAAGACCTCATGAAGTATCTGGCCAGCCCGCCCATCATGGTCGCTACGAATCCCCATGAGCCCCTGCTGCTCTACTTGGCGGCAACACCATAGACGGCAAGTGCGGTCCTCGTCGCGGAGCAGGAAGAACCCGCTCTCCTCAAGGAGAAGGCGCCTTTGGCGCCTGTCCAAGCTCCTGGCCAGCAAGTTCTCCCCGAGCCTCCGAACGAGCAAGGTCTCCCCGAGCCTCCGAACGACCGGGGTCTTCCCGAGACTCCTGGCCAGCAAGGTCTCCCCAAGCCTCCGACCGAGTAGGGCCTCCCTGAGTCTCCGGTCAAGCAAGTTCTCCCCGAGCCTCCGGACCATCAAGGTCCCACCGGACCTCTCGCCAAGCAAGCCCTTGATGCGGGGAGGGCCGCCGAGGCAACGGTGACTCAACTCGTGCATCGCCCTATCTACTTTGTCAGCACCATCCTACCCATTGCGCTCGAACGCTACACTCAGAAGCAGAAGCTGCTCTACGCGCTTTGTCGCAACAGTGGAACATGGGGTTCCCCTAGTGCGGCCAAAGTGGGTCCACCACTTGTAGGCCCCCCAAGAAGATGGACAAGGCAGGGAGTCAAGACCGGCAGGTGGGCCACCCCATCTGCCCCGCGGGTACCTGACAAGCTCGACATCGACAACCACGGCTAAAGGACTAGGTGACCTTTCGCGGTCACCCCTCACCCGGCGAACAACGCGGAGGACCCGAGAGTCTGAACGCCCGGCAGGAGGCCAGGCTTGCTCCCGAATTTCCCCTTCTGTACGGCAAAAAGATAATCTTGTCAGCTCCTGCTAGAAGCTCCTAGAAGACTTGGGCGCCAAGAAGATGAAGGCGCAGCGCGGTGACATGGACGGTGGGGGTGTCAGATCATGTCCACCCCTCTTTCACAAAGGCGGACGACAGCACCTACCCCCCCTCCCCGGAGAAATACTTGGACGAGAGGAGACCATGTCGCCTCCTAAAGAACATTGGAGGGTTTTCCGCCTAAATTCCCCCACGCTCCTCGCATGCCCTTGTGGGATCCCCTTAGCCTATAAAAGGAGGACCAAGGCATGGGAGAGAGGAGGAGGGAACATGAGGAAGGCTCAGGACAAGAGAATAATAAGAACACAAGCGAAGATTAGCTAGGGCCGAGACGGTAGAGCGAGACATGATCTCCTCTGGGTAGGATCTACTCGTCGTCTACCTCTAGCCACCACCTTCCGGGTTCATGCCCGTGACCATCTTTGTAAGACACACCATGATGATCCACTCAATCCAAACATGTAGGAGTAGGGCTTTTAGCCTCCGGGCGGCCTGAACCTGGGTAAACTCTCCGCATCCGTGTGTTGCTTGCTCGTACGTTGATCGCAGAGCTTGGTGAGGTACTCCCGGGGAAGGTGTCTTCAGCCTCCTCCACGCCCCGTGCTGAACCTAAAGAGGGGGGTATCCTTTACTCCCGGTGTCCGCGATCCGAGACACGACATCTGGCGTGCCAGGTAGGGCGCACAAGCACTGGATTCATCTTCATCGACCTCAAGTTCTTCGTCGAGATCTGCATCAAGCTCTTCACCAAGCATGCCGCCGAAGAAAAAGGTCGACGCTACGGCCTCCAAGCCGGTCTCGCCTCACGCACTCAGGTTTCCGCTGACCACCGTGCTGCTGCGGCAAACCAGAACGTTCCTCCACCCCCACCACCTGTGGGAAACGTGGTGCCGGATGGAGTAGGCAGCAACAACAAGAGAGGCGAGCCGAGGATGCGACTGCCCAAAGGAACTCCATCAGTCCTCCTCCGTCACGCTCAGGGGGAGAGAAAAGCGTCGGCAACGGCGCTGACAAGGGACCTACTGCTGGGGAGAAGAGCGACGGTGCCTGCGCCGGCGAAGGTCCACAATGCGCCAAGAGAAAGTCCTCCGCGCCTCTGTCTTCGGACGCGCAGGCTCGCCACCACGCCCTTGTCGCCGCGAAGGCCCTGACATAGTTTCTCCCAAGCACTAGCGATCCCAAGGTCTACCAGGAGTGGAGAGCCCATGTGGAGGGGCTCCTCGACTTTGCCGACGGTGGTCCTAGGCGCGAACCCACGCACGCTCCCACTATCAACGGCCCCAAAGCAGGAGGAGACAAGACGCGCGAACCCCAGGGCCTCCGCGCACAGGTCCCTCGCTGGCTCATCGGTTGAACCGCGACCGTGGTAAGACCATCTCCGTCGGGTCATCTACCACGCGCAACCGAGATCTGCACGACGACCTCAACAACCGCCAGTACGAGGACATGCGTACCTGATGCATATAAAATGCATACATGAACTTTGCACTATAATACTGATATTCCATTCATATTTGCCTCATATAAGGGGTATATTACTGTTATTTAATGATTTTTGGTAATTAATAATGATTTCCCCTTTTTATGGAATTAATCCTGCGCAGGCAGAAAACCCCTATTTCTTTCCTTATTTATTTCAGGGCCTTAACGACGTCATAATGAGCTGCAAATTTACGGGGATCATTATTTTGGAAGGAGGAAGACCTAGGAGCGAAGGAAGCAAGCAAATGGAGGCCGGAGGAGCAAAAGAAGGTGCCCCACGCGGCCCCTGTACCTGGCCGCGTGGGCCCACCTCTTTTGGCCCTCGTGGCCCCGTTTGCGTTGATCCTTCTTCCCGAAGCTTCCTCGTGACCTAAAAACGACTATAAAAATAGTCCCCCGACGTTTTCCAGGAGGAGGCGGCGGAGAAACAGAAAACCATAAACAGAGAGACAGAAGGCTGCCGTCGGAGAAGATCGGAGGGGGGAAACGCCACCGGAATCACCTCCGGAGGTCTTCTCCATCCCTCCTCCGGAGTCTCCATCAACACCACCGCCAAGACCAGCACCATCTCCATCACCATCTTCGTGATCCAATTCATCCCCTCATAGTTTGAGACTGTTCGATCCCTAGCTATTGTCTAAGTGCTATTCTACATGTTTGTGAATTGCTACTTGTCATTGTTTTGTGGGGAGATCATAGTTTCAGATTGTGTTGCATCACTTGTACCACTGAATCATATCATGGCTTGGCGTTGTGAATAGTTCTCTCATGTTCCTGGGGGTATAGGATGAATTGGCAATGATTTTTTTATATAACATGTGTTGGTATTTTGTCTAGTTTTTATCTTTGATGTAATTCTATGATGGTGTTGTGCGAACGTCGACTGCATATCACTTCACCTTTATGGGCTCAGAGGAGAACACCGTAGTGTAATGGAGTGAGGAAGACTTGGGAGGACACGTAAACCCAAGACCGAATCATGAAGTTACTTTATGGGGTATTAGTATCGGGGACCTTAAAGATTAATGCTATGGTGGGACTTTATGTCTTAATAACTTTTGTGCAGTCATTACTAGGCCACATGATCCATCATAAGAGGTTTAGTTTATTTATTTAGTTATTCCTAATTATGGCTCCATCCAAAGAAGATTTAAACTTGACAAAATGTTTACCTTGTTGTTCTAGAAATATTTATGCCATGAAGTCTAAGTAGCCCTTGGGAACTCTCTCCACCTATAAGAAACACACACTTGAGCTTGTCCTCTTGCTGCATAGAGGATTGGGCTTTCTCTCTTTGAGAGCTTTCACTTGTCATATTGCATCTTCAGCATTTTACTTTATTGCAAACTCGACACCAAAAACCCAAAAACACTTGCATCATTTAATCATTTTAGTTTGTCTAGTGCATAGATAATAAGGGAAGTGACACTCTTATTTGAGAGGATAAATACTTATACCTTCTACTCCTCGTGGGATCGATACTATACTTACACATCGAAGACTTCAACGATCCCCTATACTTGTGGGTATCAGTACCCACATCGAGCACCGCCGAGAACGTCATCGCCGGGAGGATCGGGACGACGACATCACCGAGGGCTGCCTTGCCCTCTCTCCCGAGTTTCACCAGGCCACCTGGCCCAAGAAATTCAAGATCAACGTTCTTCGCTACGACAGCACCACCAACCCCCGGGACTTCCTGCAGCTCTACTCCCTCACTTTGGTGGTCGCCGGGGCCGACGAGATCATGATGGCCAACTGGTCCCCGCTGGCCCTGAAGGGAGATGCTCAGATGTGGCTTCTCAACCTTCCCAAGTGCTCCATCTGTTCCTGACAGGCGCTGAAGAAGCAGTTCCTAGGGGCTTTTCAAGGCGGGAGCGCCCGTGGGTTCCCAGCGACCTCCACGACTTCAAGTAGCTTTCGGGTGAAACTCTTCGCAAGTTCATCCAAGGCTTCACCCAGAAGATGAACACGACACCCTGCATCAAGGAGGAGCTGGTGATCCAGTCCTTCCACACTAACGTCCGGAACACCCGGATGTGCGAGAAGCTGAGCACCCATTGCGTCGAGACTGCCCGCGAGGTCTGGGAGCTTGTAGACCGCTGCGCCCGCATGGTAGAAGGAATCAAGTGCCCCGGGGAGGATGAACCCGAGGATAAGGCCGCACCTACCAAAAGCAAGAAACGGGAACTTGGACCCGACAAGTGCGTCTTCGTCACCGAGCCTCTCCCCAAGAAGGCCAAGCCGGCTTCTACTTCTGAGGGGGAGGAAGATCCGTGGTGCCACATCCACCCTGACGGCAACCACCTGCTCAAGTTCTGCCGCTAGATGTGGAACCTCGCCATGCCAGAGTAGCGCCAGGCTGACGGGGTCGGCCCGGACGGTTGCTACAACTGTGGCCTCGCTGGGCACATCGCTCGATACTGCCCCACGGGTAACCAAGGCGGAGGCGGCTTTGGGTGGGGTCGCGGCGGTGGCCGCCGGGGCCGCGGAGGAGGACGCGGTTGTCAAGGCGGACGCAGACAGAACAACCAAGAGGTCACCCACGACAACAACGGGGAGGCTCCGGCTCCTCAGGGTGGCAACAATGGGCAGTTCCAGGAAGTCAATGGAATTGTCGGGTGTATCCACGAGGGAGCGTCCCTGCCTCCCTCCAACGGTGCGTGCAAGAGGCTTGTCCAGGAGTTAAACGCACTTGCTTCTGCCCCGCCGAAGCCCCTGGACTGGTCTAATCAGGTCATCACCTTCGACCTAGAAGATCATTCCAACAATGTCGCCGGGGTAGGAACCCTGCCTCTGATCGTGTCGCCCATCATCCACAACTACAAACTTACCAAGATGCTGGTCGATGGAGGGTCCAGCCTCAACTTGCTGACAACAAAGGTCTAGGCCACTCTGCAAAGCCCCCTTTCCCGCCTGCAAGACACCAGCGTATTCCAAGGCGTGAACGGGAACGTTACCCGGCCGTTGGGTTATATTACTCTTCCGGTCACCTTTGGTGATCCCAAGCGCTTCCGCACCGAGACATCGCCGACACGCCACTCCCGTACAACGGCATACTCGGTCGGCCCGCCCTGGCCAAGTTCATGGCCGTCTCCCACTTCGCCTACAACATGATGAAGATTCCGGCGGCGTGGGGCATGATCAAGGTCAAGGCCGACGTCGACGACGCCATCTACTATGTCCAGAAGCTGAACCAAACGATGGCGGCGATAGTGAACGCCCGTCAAGGCATGCAGGAGGCTGATGTTGGTGCATTCCCGAAGGACGAAGGATACCACGGGGGCTCGGCATCAACTTCCTCCAAGAGGGAGCCATTCCACGGCGACCCACAGGTAACCAAGAAGGTGGTACTGACGAGCGATGGGATCCGCACCGTCACAATTGGTGCCCACCTCGCTGACACATAGGAAAGCGCGCTCATCGCCTTCCTTCGGGAAAACTCTAATGTCTTTGCATGGGAGGTGTCAGGTTTACCTCGGCATACCTAGGGATGTGATCGAGCACAAACTGGCGGTGAGCGCGGATGCCGGCCCCGTGAAGCCAGTTCTGCGGAAGCAGAGTAAGGAGAAACTGGAGTTCATCGTTGCTGAAATTGACAAGTTGATAGAAGTCGGCGTCATCATGGCTGTTCCTCACCCAACCTGGGTGGCCAATCCCGTGGTGGTGCCAAAACCAGTGGCCTTCAAGCTGCGGCTCTGCATCAACTTCATAGATCTGAACAAGGCCGGTCCCATGGACCCATTCCCTCTGCCACGTATCGACCTGATCGTGGACTCCACGGCCGGGTGTGAGCTGCTGTGTTTCTTGGATGCCTTCTCCGGGTATCATCAGATCATGATGGCGGTAGAGGACCAGGAGAAGACGGCCTTCATCACTCCCAAGGGCCGCTACTGCTACACCAGGATGTCATTCGGCCTCCGGAACGCCAACACTACCTTCTAGCGCGCTCTGCAGCCATGCCTTGGGCCTCAGTTGGGCCGCAACGTTGAAGCATACATCGACGACATCGTGGTCAAAACCCGGTACAAGGATTCCCTCATCCAAGACCTACACGAGACCTTCGACAACCTCCACCGGTGTCGTGGTGGTTGTCACGGCATATGCCAACGGGGTGGCTTAAGGTGTGGGGTGATGGCGCGAGCGACGGCGTTCCGGCGGGATTGGGCACGAGCATGGCAAACGCGAGACGTACCCAGGTTCGGGGCCCTCGTGAGGAGGTAAACCCCTACTCCTGCATGATCTGGTGTATATGGTGGAGTATATGTTGTTACATGTTTGCTCCTCAAGCTGTGTATGATCTTAGCTAAGGAGAAGCGAGCTCGGCCGGCTGCCAGAGAGCCAGGCCGGCTAAGGGAGTGGAGCAGCCGGCTACCCGGAGTTCCTCCGGGGCGTGAGAGTATCAGGCTTGGCCTCCCAAAATCAGCCTCTCGAATGGTGGCTGCCCTGGTGCTCCTTATAAAGGGAAGCCCAGGGGACAAGGGGTGGCCCACGGGGCCTAACTTTACTATTCGGGAGACACAACACACTATTGAGCATAGTGTCTACTATTCATCAACAGTGTTCCTCCTTCAAGCATAGTGTTGCTGTTCATCAATAGTGTTCTTCCATCAAGCATAGTGCATAGTGTCTAGCTGTCTCGTCGGTGTGTGTCCGATGGGACGCAGTGGTTGACTTCTCCTCGCAGGCGATCCGGCTGGCAGATGGCCAGTCGGCCAAGTCGCAGCCGGCCAGCCCTCCAGCCGGCCAGGCTCCCAGCCAGCTAAGTCCGGAAGCCAGCTGCCGGTCGTCGTTTCTTGATCAACCAAGTCCTGGTCTTTGGTATACCGGGGGATCATTCGTCTGACAGTCGGGTCAACTTCAAGCTCAACCCCGACAAGTGCATGTTCGGGGTCCTGTCCATCAAGCCGCTGGGTTTCCTGATCTCCTACCGAGGGATAGAGGCAAACCCCGACAAGGTCAAGGCCATCGAGCCCATGGAGGCGCCCCGGCGGGTCAAGGACGTACAGCGCCTTAATGGGTGCATCACTGCGCTCGAGCGCTTCGTCTCAAGGCTTGGGGAGCGGGCCCTACCATTCTTCAAGTTGCTCAAGAAGTCTGGCCCCATGGGGTGGACCCCCGAGGCCGAGGAAGCTCTTCCGTCCCTCAAGCGCTACCTCGCCTCGCCACCAATCCTCGTGGCCCCAACAGAGAAGGAGTCCCTTCTGTTGTACATCGCTGCCACCAACCAGGTGATCAGTGGTGTGTTGGTAGCAGAGCGTGACGCTCCTCCGAAGGAGTCAAGCAAGGCCAAGGGTAAGCGTCTCGGGAACTCCTTCCTGGGGCAACCAGGCAAGAAGAAATGACCAGGCGACCAGGGGTCTGAAGATCCCAACGCCCCGACCCCGCCCACCTATATCGAGCCCGTCATTGCGGGGGGCAGAGGGAGCTCTGCCGGGGGCTACCTCACCAACACCCCGAGACGCCAAGGACATGGAGGAAGCTAAGCTCGGCAAGGACTCGGTGACCCGCAAGGTGCAGCATCCGGTCAACTTCTTCAGTTCAGTGCTGCGCGATGCTCGGGAGAGGTATCCCATAATGCAGAAGCTCTTGCTGGCGATCCTCATCGCTTCCCGCAAGATGAGGCCATACTTTCAAGGCCATCCAATTACGGTGGTGTCGAAGTACAATCCGTGAAGCCCTTTGGAGAACCCGCTGGCCACTGGACACATATCATGCTGGGCCATGGAACTTCAAGGCTTCGGTCTCAAATTCGATCACATGGACAACATCAAGAGCCAGGCGCTGGCAGACTTCACAGCCGAGTGGATCGAGACGGCATTCGATGACCCGGAAGAGGAGATATGTCTCCCCGGGAAGGAGGACCATAGCACCTTGACCATGCACTTTGACGGCTCATAAACAAAGGGGCAAGGGGGTGCTGGCGTTGTCCTAACCTCGCCAACCGGCGACGGCCTGAAGTACATCGTCCAGATGCACTACCAAGGGAACATTTTGAACAACACGACGGAGTACGAAGGCCTGCTCGCGGGACTTTGTGCTAACATCGGCCTCGACATCAGCAAGCGCATCGTCAAGGGTGACTCTCAGCTAGTCATCAAGCAAGTCAAAAAGGAGTACGCTTGCCCTCAGATGGCACCGTACGTCAAGGAAGTATGAAAGCTCCAGTGGCGCTTCGGCAGCTTTAGGGCCGTGTACGTCCCATGGGAAGAGAACACGTCCGCTGACAAGCTGTCGTTGATGGCCTCCAAGCGGGAGCCAGTGTCTCCCGGGATCTACATCAAGCTGCTCAGGCAACTTCGGTTTCTCTCGAGAGGCTCAAGACAAGTTCTGCACCGACACCGGCGGCTTGTGACCCTTCTACATCAACAACACGGGTAGCCAGCCCGGAAGCTCAAGACCCGGCAGTGTCGGCACAAGATGCTTTGCTTCCTTCTGGCCAAGTGTTACAATCGGTGGAAGGAACCCACCCGCCCTGGGCCAGAGCCTCGTCACGTACATGACGGAGGATGACCATGAAGCCGAGCGGGTTCCTCGACAAGCCAAGCTCTACGTCTTAATTGACGGCGAGCTCTACCGGCGGCGCGATAACGGAGTCAAGCTTCGCTGCATACCACAAGAACAAGGCTAAGCACTGCTGAAGGAAATCCATGAAAGCACATGCTCAAGTCACGTGGCGTCAATATCACTGGCGGGGAAGGTCTTTCGTCAATGGTTCTACTGGCCTACAGTCCTTCATAATGCGGAGCAACTAGTCAAGACCTACGAAGCCTGCCAATATGTGAAGAACATACACCAGCCAACACAAGCGCTGTAGCCCATACCAATCTCCTGGCAGTTCGCGGTCTGGGGGCTAGCCATCGTCGGCAAGGTGCCAAAGTCTATCAGACGGAATGAATACCTCTTTGTGGCAATTGACAAGTTCACGAAGTGGGTAGAAGTGATGCCAGTACCACGCAAGATAGCCCAGGCCACCATCAAGTTCATCAAAGAAATCGTCTACCGCTTCGAAGTACCAAACAGAATCATCACGGACAACGACACTCTGTTCACAAGTCGAGCCTTCCTCAACTTATGCAAAGAATTGGGCATCAAGGTGTGTTTTGCCTCGGTGTCCTATCCAAGATGCAATGGACAAGTGGAGCGAACCAATGCGGAGGTCCTGAAGGGTTTGAAGACCAAGGCCTTTAACAAGTTGGAGGATAAAGGAAAAAATTGGATCGATCACCTACCAAGTGTACAGTGGTCCCTCAGGACAACACCCAACAAAGCAACTGGACAGACACCCTTATTCCTTGTCTACGGAGTTGAAGTTGTTCTGCCAACAGAGCTAAGGCACGGATCCCCCCGGGTACTCGCCTATGATGCAGACACACAAGTTGAGCGGAGGATTGATGACATAAACTTGTTGGAAGAGATTAGGTGTCGAGCTTCCTTACGATCCGCTCGATACTAGCAAGGGCTCCGTCGCTACCAGAGTCGCCATGTCCGTTCCCGGGAACTGCAACCCAGAGACCTGGTACTCCGCAAGAAGCAAAAGCTAGTCGGCATGAACAAGATGTCATCGAAGTGGGAAGGACCCTACCGGGTCACTCATACCCTGAGGCCAGGAGCAGTCTATCTGGAGGACGAGAAAGGAAGGCCAGAAGGCAATGCCTGGAACATTGAGAATCATCACAAATTCTCCCCCTAATTACGAACATGAATCGCCCAATGTCGAATCCGCTAAGCACGCCCAAGTGGCTAGTGTTCTGTAATAGGGAGTAAGAATCATCGCCAAGGGAATAAAAGATAAGTCATTTCAATTTCGTGAGCCTCAATTCTTGCATGAAAGTGTGTTACCCGTAGCAACCCATAAGCAGGGGGCTGACAAGGTATCAGTGGCTGACGGGTCGAGCGCGAGTGGCCTGACAGTTAGGCACTGCCACCCGATCATGCCATACTGTCACGGAAAGGAGGAATCGGGCAGTGCTGTGTTGAGAAGAACTTCTTCACAGAAATGCACATGCAACTTTTCTTGTGGATTGCTTCAGATGACACACAACCATGACTTGGAAAGAGGGTCCATTCTTTTCCTACTGAAAGTTTGTTGTGTGTAGCTCCTTCCCGGGACAGGAGCTGGCGGCGGAAAATGGCTAAGGAGCTGGATACCCGGGAGGGACAGGACGGATCGAGGACGCGGCAGAAAATCAGCTAAGTCCTTGCATCTGCATCCTGCACTTAGGCATAACATCTCGCTCGGAGTCAATATACCATCGACCTGCGCATGCTTGATAGTTGATGAGAGCCTTTGCGGGGGTAATGCGTCCACCCCGGCGAACGGTCCGTTTCCCTCTTGCCTAATATCTGAGGACATTGGAGTGGGCTCCCGGAAGGTATAGTCCTCTTAGGGGTACTGCTACTGCGTCAGCATCTTAGTAACGAAATTGGGATGCATGCAGGGCGAATACTTGGCACCTAAGAGGCCTCCTCTGAAAACTTGACGGCGCGTTAGTGCAAAGGGAGATTTGGGAAATGACCCCGGGAGTTGAGGACTAGGTTGCATCCATCTGAATTTAAATTATGAATTACCATTCTGAATTACATTCGATTCGCAACTTCCTAAGTACATATTAAGACTGTGTCACTAAGGCTAGCTCAGAGCTAAGTCTCCTAGCTGTGCAGACTTGTCTTCTTCATGCCCGCCAGGAGAACTCTCGATTCCCGGGGATGCCTGGGGAAAGGGAGGGAACCCGCGCAGAACTTTCAGGTGCCTCGCGGGACGGAAGTTCTCCCCGCAAGCCAAGGCACCCCGCGACTAAAGAGGAGGACGATCCCATCTGCCACCTCGCCCATGACGTTGCTCTCATCCTACGGCAAGAAAGAAAATCAATTCAAGGCCGAGCTCGACCCAAAAAGGCGCAAGGGGTCAAGAAGGTCAGGGTGCTCACCTACTCTATGGCCTCGAGCTCGGCCCAGAGTGGGGATAACCCTGGGATCCCGGCGGTCCTCTCCTTCAGGGTCGCCATCAGATGCGCCCTTCGAATGGCGCGCACGAGGGCTTCTTCCTAGGTCGCGGGGCCGGTGATGGACGCCATACAAGAAAGGTTCCGGGCTTAGGCGGGGCGAGACACCACCTCTTCATCTTCAGCGGCTCGGGCCCCAGCTCCACTGGGTGCCTCCGCCGCGCCTTGGATGACAGACGCCACTGTCGACGTTCCGGAGAGGGACCTCTCTGCCTCCCCAGACATTGCTCTGCAATCTATGGAGGGGCGGAGAAAGAACCCAAGAAGGGAAACAATGGTAATAAAATAAAATTGTGAATATATTTGTTCACGTACCTCTATAAATTTTGTTGCGTTCCGCTCACTGACCTCCTGGCGAATCCACTCGCAAACGAAGAATCCACACAAATTGGACCCTGATGGCTGCCTCTCGCACTTTATGCGAATAGAATTCAATAAAATATAATCAAGCATGATATAATGGTATTGAAATTAGAATTAAAGAGATGTGCGGACCTAGCTCATACTACTTACCTTGACTTGATGAAAACTAAGCTCGTTTTTAAATTCACCATGTGTCCTCTGGATGAATCTTTTCCAAGTCCTGCCTGGCAAAAAAAATCAGTAAATGAGTTATTAGTTACTTGATATCTCGAGAAATGAACAAAAGAGACCGATATAGTGAGATAATAATTGAAATTACCTTGTGAGCACATCTTTAATGATTTGGTACTTCTTTTCGGGTGTATCCAATGAGTCGTGGAGTTCAAGTCTTGTAGAGTCAACTTCAATGATTAGCAGAATGTAATGGAAGCTGCGCATACGTTTATATATGTCAGTAACTCATCAGTTACAACTAACATCGAGTAAGAAAAAAATAATTTGTACAAGACAGTAACAGTCTTACACGAAGTTGTAAGGAAACATTATCTTCTTTTTGTAATGTTGCCTATGTATGGACCTTAGCAAGTTGCTCTCCATTTCCTTGGGGAACTGTAGCACCATTAATTCGTACTGGGTTAACGAACCCAATGTCAAATATTCCTTTTTCGTCACATTCATGACTCTTCATTCTGCATAACAGCGTAGTTATATATAGGCAATGAATGAGCTGCTCTGCAGACTTTATTATGGAAATAAATGAATTGAGTAACTTACAGACAATAGGTACTGATGATACTCAAGTCGAGGGCGTCAAGCTTGTATAACTGATAGAGTTCTTGAAGATAAATCGCTATCTGGTCTTGACCAATGTAATGCTCTTTTGTAATTTTCACAAGGATCGTATTTCGCTCTACCTTTGTGACTTCCAAGTACCAGTCATGTAGTATTCGCATTTGTGTTGGTTGAAGATTGATCTGATCAGGTGGCACCAGAGACTTCCCGTATTCCCATTTCCATACAACTTCCAACATAGGCTCCATATCTCCGCCGAGTATTCCCGTTTCCAGATGAGAAAGAGAAATACCAGCTTCTGCAGCAAATTTCGCCTTCATTGCAATGTCCGTCACGAAGCCCTGATTAGTGGGTTACACCTTGAGCGGGGAGATCGACTGTTTTGCCTGTTGTCCGAGCTGGGCAACATCTCTTTTCCCGCTGGCACTACTACTTTTCGTTGTGCGGGAGCTAACTTTCCTCATACATCGCAAATAGTCATCAGCCTTATTTATCTCAAATTGCGATGGCTGCTAAAGAAAGTCCTTAGCCCACTTTACGGCTTCCGACTTAAATGTTTGCTTTGCCTCGGGCTTTTCGGTGCAAACTGTCTATTCACCTTGGCGTCCACGATCATGGTGTTTTCCCCAAAAGTCCGGTCGTAAGCTCAGACGGGAGGAGCCGGTGGTACTTTTGGGAGGGGCTCCTGTCGGGGTCCGTGTCGGTTAGCCATCGAAAACGAAGGAGTGTGCTTACTCTTTTGGCTCTGAGCCTTAGTGAGCGGAGTCGGCGGAGTCGGCTGAGGAGTCGGGTGATGCGGCGGCAGAGATCGAGATGGACTTGTGCTGTGGTGGTCGTCCCTCTCGTCATCATGTGGACTTGGAGGTGGTGAATGGCAACTCGGTGGAGACGATGGTGGCCTTGGCGCCAAGCCTGGAAGCATGATATATTTCTTGAGCCATAGAATGATACCACCCCCGACCTCTCCCAGTGTCCTCTCATCATCAGCTCCAGGGATGTCAAGCTCCAGTGATTCATATCGAGGTAGAACTTAGCCATCTGGAATTGCATTGCAATGCCACCGTGCTGTAGATTCACAAGTTAAAACATAGCCGTCCGCCACCCTGAAGGATAAGTTCCTCACTCCCACATGTAGCTCACAACTTTTCTTCTCCCTGATATCATCCATGGGGTAGCGATCCATCTGTGCCTCATCAGCACCGACCGCCGTGGAAGCCACTAAGCTTCTCTGCTGAGATGGGCCGCCTTCATGACTATCTTGCTGCAGCTGATGAGTTGGCCCTTGCTCGCGCAATTCCTCTATTTGCTTCTGTTGGTGATTTACAATAGCATGTATTTCCTCGTTTTGTTTTTCCAGGTTATTCAACCACCTTCCTCCTCCTGCTCCCTCCTCTTCTTTGCTCTCGCTCGGCTTCTATAAGATTGACGGTCCTCGGGAAACACAAGCCTCCACGGCACATCTGGTCCAAAGCCTCGTGTTCTTCCTGGTTTTTCAGGATTCTTGAGGGCCTTTGTCAGCTCGTCCCTGTCTCAGTCAGGAATAAACTTTCCCAATTGAACCTCGGCGATTGCTTCAACAATTGCTTGCTGGGCTATAGAATTTTTTTTTGTTTTCATCATGTTTTAACTCCCCTGTTTCCATGTCATACTTCACCACATGCCCAAGTCAGAAATTTCTTGCCCTATGGGGCTTGGAATCTCCAGCAGGAATGATGCCTTTTTCGCGCATGGCGGCCTTAGTTTGATCCCACTTAGGCTTGGAAGTTCTATAGCCACCTGTCCCCATCTTATGGTGATATTTCTTTTTCTTTCCATTTTCCTTATTCTTTTCCGACCTTTGCCTAGCTAGTTCCGAATTCTTGTACTCTAGAAATGAATCCCCGTGAGCCCGCTGCCTCTCTAGTGTGCCAGTGAAATCTGGAGCTTTTCTATCTTTGACATACGCACGGTATAATCTGTTCTTGTACTTATTGAATTGTTCAGCCATCTGCTTAAGAGCAAAATGCTTGACTGCGTTTCTCATGGCTATTGTCTTTGCTTCATCATCATCCAAGACCGGTAGGGTGAAATGTGCAATTAGCTTGTTCCAAAGAACATCTTTCGATCTGTCGTCGACATAACTAACTCCCTCTAGCTTTTTTGGCTTATGCCATTTCTGAACGCTGATCGCGACATTGTCCCTAACAACAACTCCGCATTGATGCACAAACTTATTTGCGTTCGTCTGGGGAAGCAACGGTTGGCCCTGTGAAGAGACGACCTCGATTATGAGATGCTCATCTTTGTCCATCCCTTTCGCATGGCCTCGTTTACTTTTAATAGATTTGGTCGATGCGGAGGTATAAAATAAGAAACATTCATTAATACATATATATACAAATCTATTATTGCATTTGATCAACAGAGGCTTAATATACATCGCCAGACGGCGGATGTCCACCAGTTTCCGAGTTGTCATCGCACTCGATGCTTCTTTGCGCTTCGTCTTCCACCTCCATTCCCTGACCAGAGTCGTTCAAAAATTGTGAGCCGTCTTCTTCTCCGTTGTTTTCTGCTCCGATGTCTTCTGCACGACCGACCTCGGATTGCCGTACAATGGCAAAAATGTCCTCTTCATTGTCTCTGCTGCTGAAGTGATCCATTGCTTAACTATTACAAAAGTAAGATAAAGCAATGTTAGCATTAGCCGAATAATTCAAAGTAGGGAACATTGTTTTCCTCATTTTACAAAAGCAACATTGATCAAATATGCAAAAGTATCACTAATACATATAGAATAATGCAGTTACATAGCTCGGGTACATTTTTATTTAACTCTAATACATCACGAATAATATCACTAATGCATGAAGCTCTCAAACTAACTTCGACCGGTTCCTGAGCCACGGGGTGCTGAGCCGCCGGCGCTGCGCATCCAAAGAGAAGGAACCCTCACAGGGTCATAGCTCACATGATAAGGAACCCTGTAAAGAAACGACCAGCTATTGCTATAATGCCTATCCAATAGATATATGTAGCGACGGACGTGCTCATCCTCCTCCCTGATACGGCGACGTACCACCTCCTTGGGGGCCGGCTCCCTCTACACCGAGCGTGGCCCACGCGACTGCCACCAAAGAAGATCCGATTCGACGACATCACTCGGATTCCTCACCAAGCTGCGCGTCCCGGAAGGTAGCACCTCCCAGTGCCAGCCCGATGGAGTCCAGTACCGCACATCGCCCCTCTGGTCCAATAGGGACATCGTCGCCAAGAACAATAAACTAAAAACACCTAAGTCAAATTTCTATTTCTACACTAAAAAAGTAATACTACAAAAGTAATAGTAAAATTATGTTAGATAATTAGTTAACAAAAATTATCCTAATTGGGTTAGCAGAATTGGGAAAGATTCCAGGAAATGTCAAATTAGAAAGCCCTAATGGAATTATATATGATGTCGGACATCATATGTAATCCTATTAGAGGCTTCTAATTTGACAGCTCGTGGAATCTTTCCCAATTTTCTAACCCAATTTTCTGCTAACACTAATTTTTGAATCCAATTTTTGCTGACACTATTTTTTGCTAATTTTTGTTAACACTAGTTTTCTATCCCAATTTTCTGGTAACACTAATTTTCTAACCCAATTTCTAACTAGTATTATTATGGGACTTATTAGCATATTAATATTTCTAACTAGTAAATCTAACTAATTAACCACCTAAATCATCTATTAAATCATCGAGCTAATACATTTTGAACCTAATTTTTAAAACTAAATCTAAATTCAAACCTAATTTTTCAAACTAAATCTAAATTCAAACCTAATTTCAAACCTAAATTTCAAAACACCCAAACCTAAATTAAAACATAAATTATACTAAATCGGCGGCGGGGAGGAGGGCTAATAAAAATTAAATCATCTAAATTAACCACCAAAATTAAAACCTAGCTAATAAATTAACTTAGCTAATAAATCTAACTAATTAACTTGCTAACACTAAATTATATAACCTAATTTTTACTAACAATAAATTTTGCAAACACTAATTATCTAACCTAATTACCTAAAAATGCAAAAAAAACGAGGTAGTTACCTCGATCGATCGGAGGCGTCGGTGTGGGGCGGGCGACGGTGGGCCGGAGGGCGGCACGGGCGGCGGAGGGCCGGAGGTGAGGGCGGCGCGGGCGGCGCGGGCGGAGGAGAGCGCGGCACGTGTGGACGGTGGACGGGGGGACGGCGCAGCGGGCGGCCGGAGGAGAGGCGGCGTGGGCTCGGGCTCGGGCAGCCTGACGGTGTCGTCTTCGTCGGCGGCGACTGCTCTCCTTCTCTTTGTGTCCCGGTCTGTGGCTCGGGCCGGGATAAGGTCGTGGTATTTATACCAAGGACCTCTAGTCCCGGTTGGTGCCACGAACCGGGACTAGAGGGTACCCTCTAGTCCCGGGTGGGGCCATGAACCGGGACTAGAGGTGTTTTCGGTGGACCGAAAGGGCGCACCAAAAAAACCATCTAGTCCCGGTTGGTTCCACGAACCGGGACTAGAGGTGTTTTTTTGCGCGCGATTGACCAAATATATTTGAAATTGAATAACTTCTGCATATTTTTGAATTTTAATAACTTTCGCATATTTTCGAATTTGACAAAAATTTCAAAATGAAAAGTGTTTGAATTTAAATAAGTAATCCAAAACCATTTTCTGTTTTCCAAAATAATTATTCTAACTATTCAAACTATTAACCATTTTTCCATTTTCAATTAAAATGCATTAACTAATATTTTTTGAGTCTGACAAAAATTTCAAAATGAAAATTGTTTGAATTTAAATAAGTAAACCAAAACCATTTTATGTTTTCCAAAATAATTATTCTAACTATTCAAACTATTAACCATTTTGCCATTTTCAATTAAAATGCATTAACTAATTTTTTTTAATCTAACAAAAATTTCAAAATGAAAAGTGTTTTAATTTAAATAAGTAATCCAAAACCATTTTCTTTTTTCCAAAATAATTATTCTAACTATTCAAACTATTAACCATTTTGCCATTTTCAATTGAAAATGCATTAACCAATATTTTTTGAATCTGACAAAAATTTCAAAATGAAAAGTGTTTGAATTTAAATAAGTAATCCAAAACCATTTTATGTTTTCCAAAATAATTATTCTAACTATTCAAACTATTAACCATTTTGCCATTTTCAATTAAAAATGCATTAACTAATATCTTTTGAATCTGACAAAAATTTCAAAATGAAAAGTGTTTGAATATAAATAAGTAATCCAAAACCATTTTGCCATTTTCAATTAAAAATGCATTACCGTCATCAGTGCAGGTAGTATGCCCAATCAGGAAGAAGCACACGGATCGTGTGTTTCCTTCGAACGCTTGTGAGCCGTTGGATCAGCGGTGTGTTTCTTTCGAGCGCTTGTGAGCCGTTGGATCTCAAGCAGAAGATAAGGCACACATATCAACGCTCCTTTAGTCCCGGTTCCAGCTACCAACCAGGACTAAAGATGAAGAGTTGCCCTGATCTTTTATCTATAAATACCAACCATGAGGAGGAGATGAAGAACAAGAGCATGGCAATAGTAGAAAGAGGGTTCATACTGTAGTCAAGCTAGTCCGGAAGGCAAAGACAGAGGACATCTCTATATAGAAATCCTTCGGTTCATCGACCGAATACAAATCATTCGGACTCCCTGCATACGTCCAACGGTGCATTTGATATGCAGGCACTCACGAGCCACCGTTGGGCTGTATGCAGGCGAAACCGTGTGTTTTGTTCTATATAGAAATCCTTCAGTTCATCGACCGAATACAAATCATTCAGATTCTCTGCATACATCCAACGGTGCAGTTACATAAAAGGTTTAATACATTATTACAGATCACCAACATCCCTATCTAGTGTTTGGGTTTTTTCTGCGCCGTAACCATGGAGCATCTTCATTAATTAACAAGAGACTTGGGTCATCTTTCACTGCGAAGGGCGGAATTTCATGAAACTTATCATAATCTTCTGACATGTCTGTCTTGTCCTCCACTCCCACGATGTTTCTTTTCCCTGAAAGAACTATGTGGCGCTTTGGCTCATGGTCTGATGTATTCTTTTGCTTATTTTTTCTCGGTTTGGTAGACATGTCCTTCACATAGAAAACCTAAGCCACATCATTAGCTAGGATGTAGCGCCCCGACCCCAGAACTATCCAATGAAGCTTTGTGCAACCGGTCATGCTACACAATCGAAGGTTACTGGGTTTACTAATCCCAGGCCAAAACCTTTGGCAGGCATGCTCGGAATGGATCATCGGCACGCAACACTTCGATCATGCCATAAGCTCAGACATAGCTATCATGCATAATAAAGAGATCAAGACTGCGGAACAACTGGCACATCACAGACTCTACGACACCAAGAAATCATATAACATATGAGGAAGATACAAATTACACACAAAATGGGTCACCGACCCAACAGTACATCATGCGGAAGCGAGATAGTTGTCTAATACAACAAGATCCAAATATATGGCCTAAGAGGCCTACACATAACATAAACCCATGCCAGCTTGTTCCATCGTCCCAAGCTGCCACCTGGGAACCCCGAACTACTCGTCGATGTCCAAGAAGAAACCACCTGTGTGCTCAGGTGTCGTCCTCCTCTGAAAAAAAATTAATAAAGGCAGCAAAGAGAGACTGAGTAAGACATACTCGCAAGTTTAGTAGCGCGATATAGGCCCAATGATGACGGAGGCTCTAAAGCTGTATAGTAGCTATTTTGCATAAAGCTAGATTTCATTTTAAAAAGGTATAAAAGACCCATGGCATCGACTACTCAGAATGTTTTCTCAAAAAGGGATAAGAGAGTGAACTTTCATCTTTGGTTCTCATCGAACCATCTGTAACCAACACCAACTCATCTCCACCAAGGCATCCCCTCGAATCACCCTCGAGGAAATGAACCTTTTCCACACGTTGATTATGCAACCTCTAGCTGCCAAATTAATTAAAAGGTTCAGGTTCTCTATGATCTTATCGTCTATTCCCAAGTCATCCATAACCGCGGACACGGCTTTTCGAAAAGATTAAACCCTGCAGGGGTGTACTAATTTACCCATTGGTACCGTCCGGCTCACCTGATTGGCCCTCTTCCGGGGAAGGCCGGCGAGTGGGCGCGGTTAAACCTTTACCTCGAATGAGACTATCCAAGAGTCATCTGTGGCGACAGGACAAGTTTACCCAGCCTATTTCAGCCCCTGCCCCCATCGCCACGTCCTAAACACCATCATCCTCATCGTTTCTCTTTCCACTCACACACCCACACGCAAATGGAAATAGAAAACTAGAGGACCCTTGGATACGCCCGCACAAGTTATTCAGTTAGTAAGGAGCCCATACTCCCACCAATGGAAGCACGCTCTTCTTGGTTCAAGAGGTAAAGAACTCGCATCTAGGGGCAAGAATGAGACAAAACACCATCCCCGATGGCAACTCATCCAAGCCTTCTTATCATTTTAATTAAGCACCACAAGTAACCACCATGCCCGAAACATTCCATCGACATCATAATTATGGAATTTAATCAATAGACATAAATAGCATTCGACTAAGCATGGCTAAGCATAGCTAAGCAAATATAACAACAAGTATATCTTTGTCTCGAGCCAACACATCAAACCTATGGTTCATAGGTAGGGAAACATGGATTGGTTCGGGGGAAAACATGCCACTACTAGGGAGAAGGCCATTAGTGGCGCACCAGTATAGGGTTTCTGTGGCGCATCCTGGAAATGGTGGGATGCGCCACAGAAACCTCGCCACTAAAATATATTTCTATGGCGCACCCCCTCGGTGCGCCACAGAAATACAAAGATTCTGTGGCGCACCAGCTGTTGTGCGCCACAGAAATATTTATGTGGCGCATTTGTTGCCTATGCGCCACAGAAGTCCATGCGCCACAGAAAATTATAAAGATGCGCCACAGAATAATATAAATGTATTTTCGATTTTCTGCTGCCTGCTGTACAAATACAGGTATATTACAGAAAATACATGTATATCACATTACAGGAAATACAGGTATATTACAGGAAACAGGAAATACAGGTATATATTATAGAAAATATAGGTATATCACATTACTTAGAGCCCGAGATACACAATTTTCACACAAGTATGATACAAAAGTTCATCGTGTCACACAATAATTACAAGTGCCGAATTTTTAACATCGTTTCACATTACAAATGAATAGGTCACGCTGCCTACACTAGGATCCGTGATGATGGTGAGGAAGAGTGGGGAGGACGATCATGGATCCTTCTTCTTCGTCGGCATCGGGAACAGTTTGCAGCCCTCTTTCGTCGTCCACGTCCTGGTGTCCTGCTGAGCCTCTAGGATTTCTTCGATCTCCCTCTTAGGCAACCCTGGAGATGGATTGGGATATAAATATATTGGTTAATAATACAAATCTTAGTGGACAAGTCTATAATAAATAAAATAAAGAAGCACTTATTGCTACCTCTGACGTTGTGTAAGGACCCCCGATGATTGTTGACATCTTCGACGATGATTTGCGATAACTGCACCTGGATGAGATGGAAGTCTTCTCTAAGATCGGCATCGGTGATATCCTCCGCACATTTGGTCCATTCTTGGAGGCTAGATGGCAACTTCATTTTCTCAACATCCCGGACAAACCCTTTAAGGTGATGGAGGGCGTAGAAGGCCTCCTTCATGCTGCCAGACTTCTGCTTGATGCAGCAGAACTCGGTCACATGCTTGAACCGGTGCGTGCCGTCATTGCTGAAAACGTCTTGCTTCTTTTCGAAGGGGCCTCCCTTTTTTGCGTAGCCCTCGAGAGCCTCATCGAGAACACCCTTTAACTTGGTGTAGTCTTTCTTCATATCCAAACTCCCCGAGTCGAGATAAGTGGCACTGGACCACCTCGGGTTCAGGACGACGAGTGTGCAGTACTTGTTCCTGCTCAACACAATTGAAACGAAATGTTGGAAAGGATCAGCAATGGAACAAATCAACAGGAAAGCATAAGTTACGACGGCGGCGAGCGGATGTGTACTTACTCAGGAAAGAAAGCCTGAAGAATGTTGTTCTTCCTCTTGTTGGTCAGCATGAACCTCCGGAGGTACTCTGTCGCCTTGGTCCGTGTCGCTGATCCTTCCACCAGCTGGCAGTCACGCATGTAGTAGGGATCCGCTACCACGGCGGACTGGGTATTATCTCTCTTGATCTTCATTGCCATATCGAGCACATATAGGCGGACCAAGTTATAGTCCAGCCGTCTAGAGTGAAAGAGATTGAAGACGTCCTCGTACGCTATGAAGAACGGATTCGCGGGGGCATCATGGATGAAGTCCAAGTCCATTGGCACCCTGACCGTGAACACTGGGTAATTTGGCACCTTGTCTTGAAGAAGGAGGCGCTCTAGCACCAAGACAGATTCATGCAAAGCGTGCATGGGTCCACGTGCGAGGCAGAGTAGCTCCGGAGGCAGTATCGCTTTACCAGCTTCATGAACTCGGGTCAAGCCATCCGCACGGGGTGATACCGTGTCTTCATGACCCCGGATAGTCTTAGGAGCTGGCTGGCTCGCAGAGGCGCCTGGCCCCCCTTTCTCTTCTTGTCCTTCTTCATCTCCGGGGATGGTGAGGGTGGTCGGGGTGCGGACTCCGAGAAAACCGTCTTACGTAGTGTACCAGGGCTGAAAATGGTAGACGGTAATTTGCGTAGAGCTTGATCGCCGGCCTCCGGAGGCGTGTCTTGAGATAATTGGAAGTTCAGGCGCTGCGTGCATGTACTGGGACGAGCAGGTTGATCGCCTTGAGCACAGAAGGGTTCTTCATCCATAGGAGGCATGTACATGTCCACGCTGGCGCCAGTGTTGAGGTAGCCCTCGACATCGACATCATCACCATCGTCGTCGTTGGCATCAAGTTGAGGTGCATTGGCAGCGCCTTTGGATGGTTGCGGTACAGACGCTGCCAATAGTTTTTGGTGGCGGCTGCTGGTGGCGACGACCGCCGGTTCCTTCTGGGTGGCGGTGATGGCTGCAGGCTTCGAGGAGGGCCGAACGATCAGGGGCCTCGAGGTGGCACCGGTGGTGCGCCTTAACCCTAGAAGACCAGTCCCAAGACGAATCTGGGTCTTCGGCCATTTCATCGGCCACTTGATGCAATCTTTAAGGACCATGTGATCATCGTCGGCTCCCTGAGGTTGAATGGGGGGCTCGACGTCGTGAAACTCAGGCACTATCTTAACCAACCTGACCCTCATCACGTCCTCGTCCATTTTATTGTGGTGCATATCGCGGCTCATTGGTTGTACGACAGTGCCCTGAGCATAGTCCTTCAACTCGCCGTCGGGAACCAACCTATGCAGTAGTATGCAAGGCATGTCCAGAGTCAAAACATGTTGGGCATCATGAGATGGCAGTCATCATAGGCATAGTTATAGAAGATTCCTCGGACTAACTAATTAGTTACCTGGGTGATGGCGTCGAGCTCGGCAACTGTCGAGACAAGGGCACCGGTGCCGGCGGCCGGCCTATCATTCTCCGGACGCTCGATTGCATTATGAAGCAAAGCCGCCACCGGCTGCGGCTCGGTATCTTTCGGGTAGGGGGCGTCGTTGCATTGGGCTGTGGGGTCGTCAGTCCGGCGACACGGTTTGGTTCATGATGGAGTTGCTGCCGCTGACGTTGGGCACGTATATCGGCCCCTGTCGACCAGCCGCATTCCAAGCAGCAAACCCCTCCATCAACCCAGGGGGTAAGAAACTTTTCAGCTTCTCATCCACTAACCGCTCAACCGTGGTGGAGTTCACTATTTGACTCTCCATTGTCTCGACCTTATTCCTTAGCTCCACAACCTCGACTTTATCCTTACTCGGCCTCCTCCTCTCCTTTTTTGTCTCGGCGTCCGAGTGGTAGTAGTTGATGAACTTCACGTCGGCGGCATCGACTTGTCCCTACCCTTGTAGGCGTTCGTCGCCCTGTTGAAAGTCGTGTCCCACGGCTCCGTCGACCCCTGGGACGACGGGCCGCCAACCTCAGCGTCAGCCTTCAACTCTGCCTCCTGCAGACAAATTAGGCATTAATTTAGATATTTGGCTTCGTTATCTAACTAGATCAACGCAATGGACTTTGAGATATCCGCAGTAATTAAATTCCTTACCAGATACTTCTCGAAATCCTTCACCGCCTCATCGTCGGTAACGAATTCCCCTGTGGTCTTGTCCAGATAGTAGCGGGACTGGACAAAGAACCTCGTCTGCTCGTCCGTGATTTTTTCCCATGGGTTCTCTTTTCCGAGACGTGCATACTTGGCATCCTCCTTCTCCCAAATGGGCTTTTTTCCTCGGTAACCGCCACTTCCACAACGGTGGTTACCTATGTTTTGCTCCCGCATGTCCTTCCCCCACTTGGTCCATTTTTTAGCCTCCTCAGTTCTTAAGGACAACTTGAATTCCTCGAACTCTTCTTGGTCGAGCATCGGCTCTTTGGTTTTTATCTCCTCCCAGCTGAGACCCTTCTCAATCTTCCACTTCACCCGGAATTTCCAGCTGCTCAAGACGGTGCTCATCTTTGAGATGGCTAAACTGTCCACCTTTTTGTTGAACGGCTCCGGGAACGTGTACCGTTGGTGAAGCTTCTGGAGGAGGACGTCGTGCAAAGCCTTATTGGCCGTGCTTCTGATGTCCTTCGTGTTGATGGACACACTTTCCCGGAGGATGCACCCTAGTTGCATGTTGTACCTTTTGGCAGGGGCCTCAGGCGCCACTGGTAGGCCACTTGGCGTGACCTCGGTGAAATGGTCTGTGACGTTGGCGAGCACTTGAGGTGTCCTATCCCTCCTTTCCTTCTTCTGCTTTGGACCGGTCAGGTCGCCACCACCATCCGTGTGGTCGCCGCCATCGGTGGTGGTGGTGTCATCCTCATGGCCGCCACTAGCAGCTCCATCGGTGGTTTCAGCATCATCTCCCTCCAGGGCGTCTTGCTCATCGTCGGCACAGTGGCTACTAGCAGCTCCGGCGGCGGCAGCCTCCTCCAACTCCTGGGAAATGCTTCCCAGAACGACTTGTTGGCGTCTCTAGCTATTTCTTCGACGCTCATCTTCTTAGAATGGCCCGCGGAGTGCGACATGTTTGCACTTAATTAAAAAGAGGCAAAAAGTTAGTATAAAAAATATAAGAAAAAAATCAATTAATTAAGTACTAAGATACCCCGGCCCATGCATTAGTCGCAATACCCCATATGTCCCTTTTTTAGCAAAGTCATGCCAAAATTCACGAAAAATTTCGGCATGACCTTTGCTAAAAAAGGGACATATAGAGTACCCGAATTTGCCGGAACGGAAGTTAATCGACATTCCGGAAAACTCAAGGCCTCTCGGGGTACCTGCAAACATTTCACAAAAATATCGATCCACATCTCTGGCCGGCATCTCTGGCCGACATGTCCACGACACGATGGTCGGAGCACAAACAACCTCACCTGTAAATTTTCACACACAAGGGCATCTTCTTGCCTAGCACACACAAGCACCTTTGCACCTGTACAACCAAAAAAAAGAAAAGGAACATATTTTCAGCATCAATAAAGCATCTAATAACAGAATCAATAATAACATATGTCAATAATAATCATGTAGCTAATTTCCTTTAATTTTTTTTGTTCTAAGGATGACACCCAGATTGCTACTTAAATGATCATGTAGCTAATTTCCTTTTCCACTTCTCTATTTCCATGAATCTCAACTAGGTTTAATATGTACAAAACACCTAACAGGTTTGTCTAGTTAAACCGAAGCTGCTACATAGAGATCAATATATTTTTGTAAGTGCAAAACTAAATCCACTAGCTATTATTATCGTTCCTACTGTCCTATATTGGCTAGTAGAAGAATCCTTTTTGCACTGAACATGAACACAAGTTTAGAGGAAGCAGGGTACAACAGGAGCATCCTAAAAACTGTGAAACTGTTACTTGTTCAAGTCCATGTGGCAGGAGCATCCTAAAAACACTATTAGAGGTTCCAAAAAATTAAACCTAAAACACCTAGCAAAAATTAAACCTAAAATTACTGCATTTATGATAGACACTATCAAGCACTAGAGAATCCCACCATACACAGCATCTAGCATCACAGCATCAAGCATCACAACATCTGGCATCACACAGCATCCAGCATCAAACTTGGGCTTGGGGTTTTAACAAACACCTAGGGTGCAGCTCTAAGGTAGGGGAAGGAGGAGAGGGAGAGGGGCAGCACCTCGGGGAGGGAAGGGAGGGGAGGTCGTCGAAGGCGGTGGAGGTGCTCCTCATGGGCGCGGTGGAGGTGCTCCTTGTGGGCGCGGTGGAGGTGCTCCTCGTGGGCGTGGTGGAGGCCGGTGCTCCTCGCGGGCGCGGTGGCGGTGCTCCTCGTGGGCGCGGTGGAGGTGCTCCTCGTGGGCTGGGGCGGCCGGTGGCGGTGAGTTGGGGCGGTGGTGGTGCGACGGCCGGCGGTTGGGAGTCGAGGGGGCGTGCGCGCGGGTTTGCGAAATTTGGGAAAGGAGAGGCCGGCGTATGGAGGGCCCACATGTAAGTGGGCGCAGAAAAATTCTGTGGCGCATCCCCGCCTGGGTGCGCCACAGAAATGTGAGATTCTGTGGCGCATCCCCGCCTGGGTGCGCCACAGAAATGTGAGATTCTGTGGCGCATCCCTTCCTGCGTGCGCGACAGAAATTTGATATTCTGTGGCGCATCCTCTTTACAGATGCGCCACAGAATTAGGTGGCCTAAAAATTTAAAACAAGGTGCTGCTGTTTCATGACACCAACAACTACATAGCCCAGTGGTTAGCAAGCTGAAATTTTTTTGGTTAAATTTAAAGAAAGAACACAGACATATTTGTTATTCTTTTTAATGATATTTTTTCTTTTCAAAAAATAAATTTTTGGTTAAATTTAAAGAAAGAACACACAAATATCTGTTAATATTTTTAAAGAAAGAATAGACACCTTTAGTACGTATAATACAAAAAAAAATTGGGTTAAATTTAAAGAAAGAACACACACATATTTGTTATTCTTTTTAATGATATTTTTTTTCTTTTCAAAAAATAAAATTTGGTTAAATTTAAAGAAAGAACACACACATATTTCTTAATATTTTTAAAGAAAGAATAGACACCTTTAGTAGGTATAATACTAAAAAAAAATTGGTTAAATTTATAGAAAGAACAAACACATATTTGTTATTCTTTTTAATGATATTTTTTTCTTTTCAAAAAATAAATTTTTGGTTAAATTTAAAGAAAGAACACACACATATTTGTTAATATTTTTAAAGAAAGAATAGACACCTTTAGTAGGTATAATACTAAAAAAAAAATTGGTTAAATTTAAAGAAAGAACACACACATATTTGTTATTCTTTTTAATGATATTTTTTTTCAAAAAATAAATTTTTGGTTAAATTTAAAGAAAGAACACACACATATTTGTTATTCTTTTTAATGATATTTTTTTCTTTTCAAAAAATAAGTTTTTGGTTAAATTGAAAGAAAGAACACACACATATTTGTTAATATTTTTAAAGAAAGAATAGACACCTTTAGTACTGTATAATACTAAAATTCATATGCTGCCACTTTTGTATTTCTGTATAGCAATTCTGTGGCGCATGGAACAAGATGCGCCACAGAAATGCTACTTTCTGTGGCGCACGTAGCTGGATGCGCCACAGAAAGTCGCATTTCTGTGGCGCATCTTGTTCCATGCGCCACAGAAATGGCTCCCTCAATTATTGGTGCCACCAATTTGAAGATTGGTAAACGGGGATAATAGGAGCCGAAGTCTGCCAGCGGTGGTTATCTGACAGCTGCTCGCTATTTGGACGAGGGCCCACCCATATTTCTGTGGCGCATGGGTGCAGATGCGCCACATAAAGACAGATTTTTTTGGCGCATCTGTCTACATGCACCACATAAAAGGTGGGGTAGGATGCAATCCAGCCATTGGTTGTGGGGCCCACTAATTTTCTGTGGCGCATGTGCGCTGGTGCGCCATAGAATACCCTAATTCAGTGGCGCATTTCTTAAATATGCGCCACAGAAAGGGGACGATTTATGTGGCGCACCTCCAACGGTGCGCCACCGAATATTTTCTGTGGCGCACGGCCAGTTTGGTGCGCCACAGAATAGCTATCCACCTATAGCTAGTTTCCTAGTAGTGTGCATTCATAGGATACTCTAGTATTGACCAAGATTGACATAGAATCGAATGCAATATTATGGTGGATAAAATAAGTTTATAAAATAGTAGGATGCTAGATGCCAAGAAGGTTAGGTTATCTCTTGCCTTGCTGACGAGGCATGTAGTACGGCTCGTCGGGGTAGGTAGGGGAACCCTCGACTCTGGAATCTATCGATACCCAAACAATCATAGAAGAACAAATAAATCACACGAAGACAAGGTGCAATGCACAATCATGATGACATGTCAAATTTATGCAATGATAGCATCATATAAAATTAGCTAACAATTTAAATGGAGTGCCCAATAATTAGTGCAATTATTTGGAAGCAACCCCATATTTTAACTTAGTGACCACATGGTTTATAAATTATTACATTACTAAAAAGTGGCTCAAATATGTATGAACACGACATGGCTATATAGGTATGGTTCTCCTGTTCATTTCGGTACCTTGTTTGCAGTTGGTTGTCAAGATGTGATGTTAGCATGGTTAGATAGCATTGGAATTGCTTATCAAAATGATATAAGATTTGCAAGATTTGACTTAGTATTTAGCAAGTTATGAAAATCTCGAGTTTGTAGTGAAACTAGCCGGTACTTCCGGTAGAGGTCCCGGTAGTACCAGTTTGCCGGTACTTCCGATTGTAGTTCCGGTTCTAAAGCCAAATCATCCAGTACCGAAATTCCTAGCCGGAACTTCCGGTGAAGCGCCCGGTAGTACCGGTTTAGCGGTACTTCCGATGCTACTGCCGGTGCTACTTCCGGCTATAAAGTGAAACTAACAGAGCTGGGCCGGTACTAGGGGTGGTACTTCCGAACCTACTACCGGTTTAGCGGTACTTCCAGACCTACTGCTGGTGCTACATTCGGTTATGATTTGAAACTAACAAAACCGAATTTTTCTAACCGGTACTGCCACCGGTAGTACGACCGGTACTTCCGGTCAACAGAGATGAGCACGACTGCGGCGAGCGCGCGCGGTGACCACGCGCATGCCGAGCACGCGCGTGTCAAACTAGGGCGAGGGGAGGGAGGAGAGGAGGGAGGAGGCCAGTGTGCTCACCGGGAGCAAGGAATCTGAGGGCGGTGAGGCGCGGGAGGTCGGACGGCGATAATGGCGCGCTCGAACGGCGGCGGCCAAAGGCGGAGAGGAAACGGGCGGCACGGGCGAATCGGGGCGGCTCCGGTCGATTCGTTCGGCGGAGATGCAGAGGATGCCACGGCGGATCTTTTGGCGGTGTTCGATTCGGACGGGAAGGACCTCAACGGCGGTGAGCCGCGGAGGCCGTCGAGCTAGGACCAACCATGGCGGACACGAGCTAGGGTTAGGCTTCGACCCAGAAAAAGGGGAGGAATGGGTAGGGGAGAGAGAGGGGGAGCAGTTGAGGGCCGTGGGGCGGCCACTTAACCCTAGGGGCCACGCCAGCGTGCGGGAGCGGGCGGCAATGGCGACAGTGCACGCCACTGTCGCCACAGGGACGACGGGCGTCGGTACTTCCGGTCATTTGACCGGTAGTACCGGTCAGGTGTTTCAAAACAAAAACTGGCTATTTTATTTGGGCATCTAAACTATTCCAAAAATTATACAAAATTTTAGGGATGCTCAGAATAAGGTAAGGGAACTCCCCATAATTTTCTTTTGAATTTTTGCACAAGTTAACATGGTTTCAAAAATGGGGTTTGAGTTGAACCACTTTTGGGGGTTTTGCAAGTTGGAAACAATTGGAGGCCAACCATTTGGTTCTTATGCATTGTTTGAACTTAGGGTACCTTTTGGACAATGTGCTCACTTGCCATGCCATGGTTTGTACCCTTGCTTGCAATTTGATGGTTTCGGTGGTTTGGGAAAGTTTGGCTTCCCTTCTAAACTGTTTTCCATTTGTTACTTGTTAACATTAGCAATTTAAGTATATGCCATGATGCAAACATGAGATGCAAAAAGTGGAAAAATTCTTCGTATTTTTTAGTACAAAGCTGGGGCTATTACATAGGATGAATGGTTTGTCTAAGTACACAAGATTGTTGAGGTCCACTGTTATCATTCCGTACTGCTCGTCTACCTTCAACCCGCCTGCTGTCAGCTTGACCCATTTGCACCGAAACACGGGGACCTTAAGAGTAGGTCCATAGTCAAGTTCCCATATCTCCTCTATGTAACCGTAGTATGTGTCCTTTGACCTATTATTGTTTGTTGCATCAAAGCGGACACCACTGTTTTGGTTGGTGCTCTTTTTATCTTGGGCGAACGCGTAAAATGTATTCCCATTTATCTCGTACCCTTGGAAAGTCCATATAGTCGAAGATGGTGACCTGGACAACAAGTACAGCTGATCTTCAACAGTGTTGTTATTGTTGAGATGTGTTTGCAACCAACCGCCCAAAGTCTCCATGCGTTCTGGTCTAATCAAGGAGTCAGGCTTCCCCGGGTTGTTGAGGCGTACAATATTCTTGTGTTCCTCGATATACGGAGCTGCCAAGGTAGTATTCTGTAGAACTGTGTTGTGCGCTTGAGTGAAAGAATGCCCATCCCTACATATTATTGATTTCCTTCCTACAGTGCCTTTTCCACTCAGTCTCCCCTTATGGCGCGATTGAGGAAGACCAATCGACTTAATGTCGGGAATAAAGTCAACACAAAACTCAATGACCTCCTCTGTTCCATAGCCTTTGGAGATGCTACCTTCTGACCTAGCACGGTTATGAACATATTTCTTCAAGACACCCATGAACCTCTCAAAGGGGAACATATTGTGTAAAAATACAGGACCCAGAATGGCAATCTCTTCGACTAGTTGTACTAGGAGATGCGTCATAATATTGAAGGAGGATGGTGGGAACACCAACTCAAATATAACGAGACATTCAACCACGTCCCTTTGTAACCTTGGTAGAATTTCTGGATCGATTATCTTCTGAGAAATTGCATTGAGGAATGCACATAGCTTCACAATGGGTTGTCAAACATTTTCCGGTAGAATCCCCCACAATGCAACCGGAAGCAATTGAGTCATAAGAACGTGGCAGTCATGAGACTTTATTTATTATTCCCTTTATATTCGACGAGAAGGCAGACGGGACCTTCATACTGCTCAGGACTTCAAAAAATATTTCCTTCCCTTCTTTCGTAAGAGTGTAGCTGGCAGGACTTAGACCTCCTTTATCCATCTTCATTGGATGCATGTCGTTTGGGTCTTTCATACGTTGCTGGTCCTGCCGTGCTTCCGGCATCATGTGCATCACGTCGATTGCAGAGCGGACCACTAGGACTTTCCAATAGGGTAGCTCCCTAAATATTGATTTCTTCTTCCACATGGCCGCGTGTCCGGTGGCGTCATTCGGAACAGATTGACCGCCAGGACCCATTCCAATGATCACTTCTAGATCCTTGACCATACCAAATATATCATCACCAGTGCGGCGGACAGGCTTCCTCCGATGCTCTGTCATATCTCTGAAATGCTTGCATTTCTTTCTTACGAGATGCTTAGGAGGAAGAAATCGACGATGGCCCAGGTACTATCAGTCTCATCTAAACAGTGCGTGCATGCATTGTATCCCTTGTTTGTCTGTCCTGGAAGGTTACTAAGAGTAGGCCAATCATTAATGGTTACGAAGAGCAGCACTCGTAGGTCAAATTCCTCCTGTCTGTGCTCATCCCACACACGTACACCTTTTTCGCCCCACAACTGTAAAAGTTCTTCAACTAGTGGCTTTAGGTACACATCAATGCGTTGCCGGGTTGCTTCGGGCCTTGGATCAGCACTGGCATCATAATGAACTTCCGCTTCATGCACATCCAAGGAAGAAGGTTATAGATACATAGAGTTACAGGCCAGGTGCTATGACTGCAGCTCTGCTCCCAAAAAGAATTCATGCCATCTGTACTTAGACCAAACCTTAAGTTTCTTGCGTCATCTGCAAAGTCCTTGTACTCTCTATCGATTTTTCTCCACTGCGACCCATCAGCGGGGTGTCTCAACATCCCGTCTTTCTTGCGGTCTTCTTTGTGCCATCGCAAGAACTTGGCATGCTCATTGTTTCTGAACAAACGTTTCAACCATGGTATTATAGGAGCATACCACATCACCTTGGCAGGAACCCACTTCCTGGGGTGCTGGCCCTCAACATCACCAGGGTCATCTCGTCTGATCTTATACCGCAATGCACCGCATATCGGACATTCATTCTTATTCTCGTACTCCTCACCGTAGTAGAGGATGCAGTCATTAATGCATGCATGTATCTTCTGCACATCTAATCCTAGAGGGCAGAGAACCTTCTTTGCTTCATACGTACTGTCAGGCAATTCGTTATCCTTTGGAAGCTTCTTCTTCATTATTTTCAGTAACTTCTCAAATCCCTTGTCAGATAAACCAGTCTCTGCCTTCCATTATAGCAATTCCAGTGTGATACCGAGCTTTGTGTTGCCATCTTCGTAACTTGGGTACAACTTTTTTTTGTGATCCTCTAACATGCGCTCCAACTTCAACTTCTCATTTGCACTTTCTGCTTCTCTCTGTGCATCAACGATGGCCCGACGAAGATCATCATCTACCATGGGCTCATCTGGTGTCTCTTCATCTTCAACTTCCCCCCTTACATTACCACCATATTCAGGGAACATAGAATAGTTGTCATCGTTCTCTTCTTCTTTGTTGTCTTCCATCATTACCCCTCTTTCTCCGTGCTTGGTCCAACAATTATAGCCGAAGATGAAACCGGACTGAATCAGGTGGATGTGAAGGGTTTTTGAGGAAGAGTAATCCTTCTCATTCCGACAGACACGGCATGGACAACACATAAAACCGTTCCGCATGTTTGCCTTAGCCATATTGAGAAAAGAACGCAGGCCATAAATGTACTCGATAGAGCGTCGGTCATCGTACATCCATTGCCAGTTCATCGAGCACCTTTTGTGCATAAGAAGGGAAAACATCATTACACACAACATCCTGAATACAGAAGTGACCAAATTAATCAATACAAGTTCATCACATTAAAACCAAAGTAGAGTAGTGACCAAATGTAATACATAGTTCTCATAATTAAAACATACATTGAAATTAACATACAATTAAACTATCTAATGCATTTAAATGTGATCAAAATCGCAACTAAGGTAACCATTGATCCAACAACATAATTATACCAAGCCTCTTTATTAATGGCATAGTTTCTAATGTTTCTAATCTTCAAGCGCATTGCATCCATCTTGATCATCATGGACGACATCGGCAAGATACAACTCCAATTCCATCTTCTCTTCTTCACTTCTTTTCAATTTTGCTTTCAAATTATTGTTTTCTTTTTCAAATAAATTTAGCATCTCGACAAGAGAGTCGGTTGGAATTTTTTGTTCTACTATCTCCTAGATAAGAATATATGTATGTCAAGTGTTATTCGGCATAATTGTTATAAACACGAAATTAAACAAATAGTTATAAAAGATAATATACTACATCTGAATCATAGATCGGACGAGGGCCGACAGGGACGGATATCAAAACCATGACACTATACATATAACAAACAGTCATAGAAGTAAAAAAAACTATACAACTAACTAGAGATTAACCTCTCCTACGTACTTCGATCATCAATGGCCCCAGAACTCACCTTCCAGAAGAAGGACTTGCCGTGACAACCCCACGACAGCACTGACCACCCTTTCATTGGCAGCCACATATAATAGCATGGGCTCCTTATCTGTAGGAGCTGCAAGCACTGGTGCTGACGATAGGGTTTTCTTCAAGCCCTCAAAAGCATCGACGGCTTCTTTGTCCCATATGAATTTGTCTGACTTCTTCAAGAGCCGGTAGAGAGGAACCGCCTTCTCTCCTAGTCTTGAGATGAATCTGCTTAAAGCTGCTACACAACCAGCAAGTTTCTGAACGTCCTTTAGACAAGTCGGCTTCTGCAGGTTGTGAATAGCCTTGATTTTCTTTGGATTTGCTTCAATGCCTCTTTCTGAAACAATGAAGCCAAGGAATTTGCCTGCAGGGACTCCAAAAACACACTTGGTTGGGTTGATCTTCATCTTGTACCTGCGCAGGTTATCAAAGGTTTCTGTCAGCTCTGCTATCAGAGAGTCGGCTTTCTGAGACTTGACAAATACATCATCCACATAAGCATGAATATTCCTTCCAATCTGTTTTTTGAAACAATTCTGGATACACCTCTGATATGTAGCTCCTGCGTTCTTGAGTCCAAAGGGCATTGTTGTATAACAAAATGCTCCAAAGGGCGTGATGAAAGATGTCTTCAGCTCATCCTCTATGTTGATTCTGATCTGATGGTACCCTGAGTAGGCATCCAGGAAACAAAGTAACTCTGACCCCGCTATGGAGTCGATTATCTGGTCAATACGAGGCAACGCAAACGGGTCCTTAGGGCAATGCTTGTTAAGACCCATGAAGTCGATGCACATCTGCAACTCTCCTGTTTTCTTTGGCACTAGCACTGGATTGGCTACCTACTCTGGGTGAAAGACTTCCTTGATGAACTCGGCTGCGAGGAGCTGAGCCACCTCTTCTCCAATGGCTTTCCTCCTGTCATCGTGAAACTTGCGCAGACCTTGCTTAACTGGTCTTGCATTAGGGTTAACATGTAAGCTGTGCTCGGCGAGTTCTCTCGGGACTCCTGGCATGTCCGATGGCTTCCATGCAAAGACGTCCCGGTTCTCACGGATGAACTCGACGAGCGCGCTTTCCTATTTATCAGAGAGGTGTGCCCCAATGGTGAACTGCTTAGAAGAATCACCAGGGGTAAAGTCAACTTGCTTTGTGTCCTGAGCTGACTTGAATTTCATCTTCTCCTCTGTGGCCGGCTTCTTGAGGACCGAGTTGTCCTCTGGGTCCACGTTCGCCTTGTAAAATTTCAGCTCCTCTTGAGCACAAGCTGACTCGGCCATAGCTGCATCTCCTAGTTCACACTCCAATGCCATCTGTCTGCTGCCATTGACTGTAATGACTCCTGCTGGACCTGGCATCTTGAGCTTCAAGTAAACATAGCATGGTTTGGCCATAAACTTATAGTATGCTAGTCGACCAAAGAGAGCATGGTATGGACTCTTGAGATCCACTACCTCAAAAGGCATAATCTCTGGACGAAAATTCTCCACTGTGCCAAAAGCAACCTCAAGATAAATCTTACCGATTGGCTTGGCTGACTTCCCCGGTACGATTCCATGAAAAACTGTCTCAGTGGGTATTAGCTGCCTATCTTGTAGCTGCATCCTCTTGAATATGTCATAATATAAGATGTTGATACTACTTCCACCATCCATGAGCACTTTGTTCAATGTATAGCCCCCAACTTGAGGTGCCACCACCAAGGCAAGATGCCCTGGGTCGTCGACTCTTGGTGGATGATCTGCCCGACTCCATGTGATGGTTTGCTCTGACCACCTGAGCCACTGTGGGATTGTCGGCTCAACTGCATTGACAGCTCTAACCTTTAATTTCTTGGCACACTTGGACGTGCTTGTTGTAAAGACATGGTAATTGCCACGACTCGAGTTCTGTGGCCAAGTTGTGACATAATACTGCCCATTGTCATCATGAAGCTGCTTCGGGTTCTACTGGAACCCGCCCTGTTGGTTACCTCCTCCTTGGGGCTGGTTAGGGTTATTGCCGGCTCCTCCACCGTGGTTGCCGGGTCCTCCATCACCATTGTTTCCTCTATATCCATTGTTGTTGCCTCTATTTCCTGGTCCTGGGAACCTGGCACACTGCAGATCCACACACTGTCCCAAGGTATGACCACACTTCCCGTTTCTGGCGTGTTTAGGGCATGGACTCGCCAAAACCTCCTCTGTGGTTGGCCTACGCCCCTGGTACCCTTGAGAATTGTTGTCCTTGCGCCTGACCCCAGTGTTTGTGTTAGCTACCAGGTCAGAGTTGTCTCCATATGGCCGTTTGTTACCTCCCTGGTTCTGATTCTGATTTTGGTTCTGGTTCTGACCGTTATCACCATGTCCTTTAGGCCCTTCCTCCTGATCCTTTGTTTTGTCTGTGGCAGTGTGCTTATCAGCACCTGTCATGATTTTGCCGATCGTAAGGGGAATACCTTGATTCAGGCTCTCCTTCATACGACCCAGCTTCCAACTCAAGGGATTGTAGCTGCAATTTCTCTCCATTGCCATTAGCACTGAAATTGTTGGGAGTCCTTGCGATGAGTTGATGATCTCCGACACCCGCTTCATCCAATGCCTTGCAGACTCACCCTTTCTCTGAACACACCACTCCGAGTCCTCTATGGTACTAAGCTTTTTGCATGTTCCCTAGAAGTTCTGTATGAAAGCCGACTTCAACTGCTCCCAAGAGTTGATTGATCTAGGAGGCAAGTTGCGCATCTAAACCTTGGCTGCTCCCTCCATCATAAGATACATGAATTTAGCACACAGATTACCTGTGGCATTGTCGATACTCATCGCCATCTCATATGTGCCCAACCAAGAAGTTGGGTCCATGTTGGGCTCGTAATTGGGGACTTTGCGTGGCTCCTTGAAGTCGCTAGGGAAGGACTCGGACCTGATGGTATCTGACAGGCACTCTGGTCCTGTTAGTGAAGGAGAGGTACCAGGAAAAGTCACCTCTGTGTGCGCCCGGGTTGGCTGAGGCTGGTTATCTGCACCAGCTAGGGCTCTGTCTCTCTCAGCCTCCCGAGCCATGGCCGCCTCCCTCTCTCGTCGCTGTCTCGCTTCATCAACCACCAGCTGAGCTCGTGAGGCAGTTGGTATGTTTGCCCTGTTCCTCTCTTGTTCACGGCGCCTTGCGCTTGTAGAGTTGGCCGGGTGAGACTCGTCATGCCGACCACTCGTACCAGAGTTGAACGGTGTCGAGTGCAGCCTACTTGCAACTGGAAACGCTGGATAAAGAGCTTGCTGAGTCATTGCTGTCTTTAGCGTCTCAATAGCACGGCAGGTGTCCTGTCCCGCTGGTCCTTCTGGTATCTCAATGTTCTCTAGTCTCATAGTTGCCGCATGAACATTGTCCATTGGGTTAGAGTAATGCCCCTCTGGAGTACGAAACCTGCCAGGTAGAGGTCCCATACCACCTGTTGATCCTCCTCCGACTCCTCCTTCAGGTGGCGGTCCGTTGGTACCGTTACCGCCGGGTCCTTCTGGAGGTGGAGGTGGTGGTGGTGTTGCTCCTCCTCCTGCGCCGCCTCCTGCAGCTGATGAACTCCCTAGCCCGGCTCCTGCGCCTGGACCATTGGGTGTGTTGAACCAAGCAGTTGGATTGACAATGACTCCGCCACGCAGACGACTCCTCGCTCTGCGATGCTGAATTGAGGTAAGTTCTTCCTGGCGACTCCACACAACCTGGGCCTCAGTTTGGACCCGGGCCCGCTCTTCCGCCAATCTGCGATTTGCCTCTGTGATTTCCGCTAGCTGCCTCTCTAACACAGCACGAGCACTGGCTAACTCAGCTGCCCACTCTGCTGCATTGCTTGCATTGATTTCCTAAGTCAGTAGACTTGGATCAAACTGATTTCTGCCGCTTCCAAACATATAGACTCCAACGACGCAGGCGCGTACTGGCGACTCCGCATAATCTTCCTCCTCAATTCCATACCCAAGCCGATCCTCGAACAAGGGCAAAATAGACTCTGAATCGGCGTCGTAATCTGGCTCCATACATGGCTCCGCCAGCGACTCCTCTTCATGGTTGACAGCAAGTTGTTTCTCTGGCTCGGTGATGATGCCGACTTCTGATGTGCCAACCGACTCCTCGCCGTCGGACTCGACAACAACTGTAGGCTCTGATACTGATTCCGCCGAGTTAGCGCGAAGTCCTAATGCGCAAACCATGCCGACGAACACGTCGATCCCTCCAAAGACAAGCAGATAACCCTCGTCGACTTACTCCATCTCTGGAGTCCAGCCGGAGTCATCGATCTCGGTTTCTCCGTGCTCATCAGTGTAGACTCGCCCGATGGCGAGTTTCTCCATGGCCCGGCGAGCAGCTCCCATGATCTCGACTCCTCTCATCACCTGCCCCACGGTGGGCGCCAACTGTCGTGGGGTTGTCACGGCAAGTCCTTCCTCTGGGAAGGTGAGTTCTGGGGCCATTGGTGAACGAGGTACGTAGGAGAGGTTAATCTCGCCAAGGGACACAGATTTAACTAGGTTCGGCCCCTCTTTATCGAGGTAAAGACCTACTTCCTGCTTCTCTTTATCGATTGGGTGGATTCTCGATTACAAGGCTCCGGCTCCTCTCTGGGGAGTCGGCGACTATGAATTGCTTCGGACCTCTCGATCTAAGGTCCAGGACCCCGCTTATAAAGGTGGCCGGGTCCCTAGACTTATAACTTACACCGAGTCATACTTGAACACGGAGTCCTACTCTACGTCTTGGCCTTCCAAGTTAGAGCTCCAGGTTGTACTTGGACTCCTTCCTGGCGGGTCCCTTTTCCGTCATGGGCCTTCTTCGGCTTGTCTCCAGCCCAGCCCATGCGACTTGATGCGTGACTTGGCTTTGGCCTTCTTGGTCTTGGCGGGTCTACTTTCCGGGTCCATGGGCCTACGTGTAAAGTATCCCCCCATCAGTGCAGGTCGAGATGCCGGACTGGCACTTGCCGGCTTGCGCTGGTACCAACTGCAGTTCCGGGTAGTGTGGTTAGCCGGTCTGCTGGGATGCTTAGTGTGGAAGCTGCAAGGCCCATCCAACATCATCTCGTAGGTATACCTCTGACTGCCATCCCACTGCTTCCTGTCACCATTCCATGGCTTCCTTTCACCATTCCATGGCCTCTTTTCGCCATTCCATGGCCTTTTTTCGCCATTCCATGGCCTCTTTCCCTCTGAGTTTTGGCCCCATGAAGGACCATCGTTCTTCTGGCGCTGGCTACTGCCGGCATCCACCTGATCTTGATAAACGGCGGCGACCTGGTCTGACCCATATCGGTAGTCCGGCCTGTCATCTCTCCTCTTCCTATATTCCGGGCGATCGTTACGCTTGCCCAATCTATCCCTATCCTGAGCGGGATACCTCCTGTCCGTTTCAACCGGGGCCAGTAAGGGCTGAGTCGGATCACCCAGGGTATAGCTGTCCTCTATTTGGATTGTCTCGACCAAGGTGGCCGGCATCCCTCTCTGGAGTCTCTGCCACAGCATGTAACCATGTCGACACCCTTGTGCAAACCATGCGATGGCCTGCGACTCGATGACTCCTTCACAGGAGTTGCGGATTGTACTCCACCGGGTCAGATACTCTCGGTTAGTTTCATCCTCCCTCTACCGGCACATGGACAGTTGTTGAGGACGATTCAGCCTCTTGTACGTGCTGGAGAAGTTGCTGACGAAAGCATCCGAGAAGTCCAGCCAGCAATCAATGCTGTTCTCCTCCAGGTTGTTCAACCAGATTCGGGCTGGTCCCTCCAGCATTTGCGGCACATACCGCACTGCCCATCGGCGGCTGCCACCAGCAATGTGCACCGCTGTGACATAATCGGTCAACCAGTCTTCCAGCTTAGTACTGCCGTCATACATCTTGGCACCCCGGGGAAGCTGGAAGTTTGGCACCGGTGCCTGCTTCATTATCCGGGGTCCAAAACATGCCGGACCCGGTGGGCCTTGCTCCTCCAGGAGTTCAGACAGATAGATTCTGTCAAGCTTATTGCGGGCATCATGTGCCGGCAGCTATCGAGTTCCCAGCCGAGCACCGAGTGCACCCTCGGACGCCAGGTCTCTGAATCTTGTGTACCCGGCCCGCTCCATGGCCGAGTAACCATCGTCATATCGGTTGGCGGCCTGCTCGTCATACCCGGCACCATGTCATTGCGAAGGTGGATTAGGTGCCGGATACCAAGGTGGCTGGCCCTGATTTGCCGGGTGAACCCGGCCGACTCCTTGCCTGCCCTGCACGGGTTCAGGGGCTCCCTAACCGGCATTGCCTTGCTCGGCTCTCTGCTTTCCGGCATAGACTGGATCATAAGTCTGCAGCTGCTTGTTTTACCAGAGTTTACACTCCGATCATGACTTTTGTCGACATGCGGCGACGAAGCCTGTCCCTTGGACATTCCACCGGCACCACCACTCGAGTGAATGTACCGGGATCCACCTGCATCCGGGTTTGCATTCCAGAAAGCCTCATTCTGACGATTGGCAATGTCTACCAACTCATTTACCCGGTCCTGCTGCCTACGACGAGCATCACCGGATAAGCTAGGTAACTCGGCTGTGGCTGCCTCTGCAGCCCTAAGGTTCTTCCCAGGAGTTCTATACTTAGGCCTATCAGCCGAAACATGACTAGCAGTTCTACTAGATTTGGGTCTACCATCTCTAGCAATTTCAGCATTGAGGTCTCTACCTCGGGTGCGCACCTCATCCATGCGACTAACATGGTTTGCTACTGGAGTAAAACCATGAGCGTTGTTATACTCACGGAGAGATATGTCAAATTCTTGCCTGACTCGGGCTACCTCTATAGCCTCCTAGAGTATGTTCTTGCGCTGCTCATCCAGCTCAGCCTGAGCCAGAGCCGCATCTGCGCTCGGAGCAACTGGGGTGGCCAGCTTCTCGATCACGTCCTGAAGAGGACTCGGCGTCACCGGCACACTTGATGTACCGGCCTGTGTCGTGCGGTTCTCTGGCCTCTCTAACGGCGGGCGCGCCGTCCTGGCAGATCTGGTGCTAGCCTTGGCCTCTCCGGCAGTGGCTAGGCCGGACCGACATCTGGAGCGGTCATCATGACCTCCACGCAACTAGCGGGGCGAGCGGTACGCCGGCCGCGAGCTGCGCAGACTGCAGGAGGATCCGCAGCAACCTGCACCTTTTCAGGAAACCAGCAGGGGACCTCGGTGGCGACGTAGAACGTGAGCGCGCCGAAGTCGATGAGGCAGCCGTTCCGAGGTAACGGCCTGCTGCCGAAACAGCCTGCGTTGTCGCTGACGACGTTGAGCGAGCCGAATCTGTGGACAAGGCCACAGAGCACGAGCTCACCCGAAGCGATGAGGGAACCCGTCTGGATGAAAAGACCAGCCAGCGCCGCTGCTGGCCCCACGGTGGGCGCCAACTGTCGTGGTGGTGTCACGGCAGATGCCATAGATAGGCTTAGGTTGGGGCCGATGGACGCTGGAGGTACCGGGGAGGGATAGTGCATAGGAATACGCACACGGAATACACAAACACACACAATCTACCCAGGTTCAGGGCCCTCGTGAGGAGGTAAAACAAATACTCCTGCTTGTCTGACTATATGATGGATCACAACCCGGGCTACAACGTGCTCCTCGAGCTGTATGTAAAGAGCTATGAACTAAGGAAATGTGTAGCACTTGGGCTCTCTAGCCTAGTCTGGTTGCTCAGCGTTTCTCCGTAGGATCTGATATTGCGGGGGTGTAGCGTCCCTGTAAGAGGTATAATGGAACCCAGGGCACCTGCTAGGGTTGACGTAAGTGCTGAGGTACCCACCTACTGTGGCCACGACCAGGCCTCTGACTGCCTCCGTCATCACTGCCTGGCACGTCCTGGATTGGACGTGCCTCCACTCCTGGCGCACTGCTCCCCCATACCGCTTCGGTCAGCAGTATGGAGACCTGACGCTCCATCCCGCGACTCCCGGGTCAAGGGTTAGGTAGCGGCGTCCCATCGTGCCAGTGGCACAACGCCTGCTCCATGATTGCAGGGACAAGACGTGAGCCTTGACCGTCCACCGGGATAGAACTTCATCTCCACCCATCCGGTATAGGCATGCCAGGTAATTCTTAACTCGGTTCTCCTTCCCTGCACATATAAAGAACAAAGAAGGCGATCCGACATCCAATCTGTATGTCGGTATGGTATGTCGGTCAGCTTTGACCCGGTCAACCCCGGGTCTATACATATCTCATTACCTTGACCCTATCCGGGGGTCGCCCCCGGACAAAAATCAAACCATCATATGATTTATTCCAAAACACATCAACACATGAAGCGTGATATCAAAAGGAATCAACACAACAAATGATCGATAGGACACCAATTGAAAATAAGATACCAATTAAAACAAAAAATATCAACTAGGAGAAAAGATACCAAGAAGAGGGTGATACCTGACCGAAATCAAGTAAAGTAAAATAAGGCAAAAAGGTATCAAGACTCCCACAATAAATATCAATTGGAACAAATATCTATGGAGGAGATATTAAATTCCAATTAATACCAATTGAAGGTACCAAACCTAAGATAAAGAATCAAATGCCAATTGAAAGGATAAAAAATTGACAGATAGAATAGTGTTCTAAATAAAAAGGAATGCTCCCCTAAGATTAATGCATTATCTTAGATGTTTGCATTTGAATACAAAATGCACACACAAGGGATCATTACTCTCCATATTTTATCGATAACACTAAACACTACCGATTGAAAAAAAATAGGATCCTTGCAAGAGGCAAAGAAGGCAATAAATAGGGCAAATTAATGCAAGAGCCAAAGTGAAGATGATCTACAAAATCCACCACAATTACTAGAATCACTTGTCATGGACAAGGAGTATATGGAGATATTTCTCGGTGGTATATAGAATGATGTTCAAGACCAACTTCACAAGAAATAAGCATATCGCAAGAGATAAGAATTAAAACGCCATATTTCGAAAAAGGTTTGTTGGTAGTTTCAACTATTCGAACCAACCGGCAAAGCCATGGTTAAAATAAGATGAAACAAATGGTTTCTCTCATAATATATGGAAATGCATATTAGAGAAAAACCACACCAAGCAAACTCACACAAACAAGAACCAAAGGGTAACCACAAAGGAAAATTGAAACTTGTTTGAGCAAACATGCCACATAGGAATTAGATAATGTACAATATCAAATCTAAGTGGCAAACCTCAAATATTCACATTTTTATGGGATTGTAATATGCACATAGCTTATTACTCCCCCATAATGTGATAATTCATTTTATTTTTAAACAAGAGGAAAATAAAACCAACTAAAGAAATTAATGGACATTGTAGAATTTGAATTTCTCATGAATATGACATACCACATAGTAGCTAGATAATATTGAAATATCAATACTAGGTGGTGTGCCTCATGTACACACATTTTTAGGTTTGCGAGGTGCACAAAGCACATCACTCCCCCATAATGGGATAGTCCATTAATATCTCAAAGAGCTAATTGAAATCAACACAAGATCAAATAAAGCTCAACACAAAGTTACACATGCATGATACACAACTATCATACACAACCTTGAATAACAAGACAAGTAGGAATATCATATACAAGCACATGCTAGGAACAAAACTAACACATGCAACGGAGCAAGCAACTTTCAATGTATATATGAGTTAGATACAAGTTACCGCAAGGAGGAAGCATTGGATATGAGATAGGTATGTGGTAATCCAATTGACTTGGCTTGAGAAATAAAACCATGAAGATCCCTCAATTCTTCAAAAATAGCCAAGTCTCCAAAGTCCTCCACCACAACCTATTGATCAAGTTTGAGCTTGTTGGTCCCCAACCAAGTTGGGTCCTATGAGGTTAGTCACAATAGGCTTGGGAACCCAAATGGTGCATTTCTTGACACCACTTTGAGCTCCCACATACTTGGCAAACACATTGCCAACTCTATCCTTCCTAAGAGAATATACATCATCAATTATGATAGGAGAGGAAGAGGTACCGTTAGTGCATGAAGAAGCAAGGTGACCTTAGCCACGGCAAAGGTAGCAACACCGACTCTTCTTCTTCTTAATAGGCTCCTCAACTTGAGGAGAAATACCTTGAGTCTTCTTAGGAGGTGGCCTTTGGTCAACTCGTGGTGCACCATGAGATTGAGCAAGGGGCCGCTTCCCTAGTTGCTTCTCACTAAGAGGCTTCTTCTTCATTGGGAAATCCCGAAGGTGGTGCCCTTCAACCTTGCACTTGAAGCAAGTGATCTTGGCCGGATTCTTCATTTGAAGTTGGCCCTTCTTCTTCTCAACCTTGGACTTGTTCTTGATGTTGGAGTTGAATCCAAGTCCACTCTTGTCATTGGGGATTGTTGCGCACTCAACATGTTGTCAAGTGCACTCTTCCCTTCATGACGCTTTTCAAGCCTTTCTTCATAGAAGTGGCTTGGGCCTTGAGCTCTCCTCTCTTCTCTACATGGTTAGTGACAACACAAGTACTAGAGGAGGTCACTACTAGGGAGAAGCTTAGCCGTGGCGCACCAGTTTGGGCTACCCGTGGCGCAGGCGCCTGCGCCACGAATTACGACGCCACGGGTAAGCAATTAGCCGTGGCGCAGGACCCTTTGTGCGCCACGAGTAGTTAGCCGTGGCGTAGGCTTGGGTGTGCGCCAGACACTTATAGATATGTTTTTGTGCCGTAAAAGTGAACTATAGTTATATTGTATCTCAAAATAATAGGAAGGTTTTCTTGATATGTTTACACACTGTAAATTAGGATTTCTATTGCAATCCTTGTCTTTTCATTCATTTGATATGTTTCATTTTTCCGTGTATGACAAAGTGGAGATGTTGGGGGTCCTTGGAATGAAGGCGTGATGCTCAGGTCATGATTGTTGGTTCTTTTCAATTTGGTTTTTGAATTACATGTGACTGGTGAGAATTTAACATGGGTAAAGGGAACAAGTATAGTTAGGTGCTACAAAGTTTACTGTTTTTATACAATGAGTGATATGAGATGGACTTTTGATAGACCAAATCAAATACCTCACCCATATTAGTTGACGACTCTGATTCTTTTTCTTAGTACGGCCATGTTCTTGCCGTGAGTGTTGTTATATTGTTAGTGTGTGTAAACATATGGATACCAAAGAGTTTATTACTTTATTTACGCTGCGCCAATTTAGCCTACGATCGTTGCATTATGTAGCAACTGTGCATATGTGTTGATTAATTGTGCTTTTTTTTATCTGAGATGAAATGGTAGTTGTGTAGGGCAAGTTATTTTTTTTACCTTTGTACGTGGGGAATAAACCAATGATCTTTGTTATATGATCGAGTTCAATCCTCCGAGCGGAAAAAAACTTGCATGTTTCTTTCTTATGTGTGCCTGCAAGTTAAAGTGTGGTTTTCTGTTGCATCATATATAAAGTTGGTCTGATTTTCAAAACCCTGCCACCAGGCGACACTGGCCAATGGTGTGACTTTAATTTTCTTTTGCGTAAAAACTTACTGAAAATTCATGAATGCATCATAGAGAAAAAAGGGGTTAAAAGCTTATCAAATTTAAGCAATCACTACAAGAAATATGTCAACTAGTGACCTTTTGTCAGTGACCTTGAAAATATTGGTCATAGATCTATGACCAATTTCAACCAATTGGTCGTAGGCTGTTTTGGAGGATGCAAACCCGAAAATATAGCGACCAATTTTATCATAAAGGTCGTAGATCGATTGCATGAATTGGTCACAATTCGAAAGACACTAGCCTACGACCTTTTTTTATCCCCTTACGACCAATTTAAATGGTCGTTTGTATTAGTTGACAGCCAACTCATCACTTTCGCCTAGGTGTCAATGCTTAGGTGTCAGCAGATGTTGACTAATTTGAACGGTCCCACTTGCCAGGACCCACCTGACATGCGGATCCCACCCCACCCCCCACTAGACATGCGGGTCCCACTAGCCAGAACCTGACATGCGGGTCCCACCCACCCCCACCAGAGATGCGGGTCCCACCCCAGCCCCTCACCTGACATGCGGGTCCCACTAGACAGAAGCTTACATGCGGGTCCCACCCCCACCTGACATGCGGGTCCCACTAACCAGAACCTTACATGCGGGTCCCACCCCCCACCTGACATGCGGGTCCCACTAACCAGAACCTCTGGAACCTTACATGCGGGTCCCACCCCCACCTGACATGCGGGTCCCACCCCAGCCCCCACCTGACATGCGGGTCCCACCCCAGCCCCCACCTGTCATGCGGGTCCCACCCCGACCCGCACCTGACATGCGGGTCCCACCCCGGCCCGCACCTGACATGCGGGTCCAACCCAACCCCCCACCACTGACATGCGGGTCCCATCCCAGCTGACAAGTGGGATCCGCCGCCATCCCTACGTCGAAATATATTCGCAAAAATTCCGTCAAGACGGAGAATCGAACCCGAGACCTACTTCTCCTGGGTGGTGAAGGTAACCACTAGGCCACACAATCATTGATGTCCATTGTGCACACCTCTGATACTTAAACCAGTTCCGGCGTGGACTGGGCTTGGCCCAGTGGGTTGGTTCACTTTTTTTTTTGCCCGTTTCTATTTATTTTCTTATGTTTTCTTTTATAACTTTTGATTTTCAACTTCAATTTCAACCAAATAAATTTGTAACTGTTTAGACTCGGGCAGCGCAGTGAGTTGGGCTCGGCTGGTTCACTTTTTTTTGTTCTTTTCTATTTATTCTTTTATGTTTTCTTTTGTATCTTTTGATTTTGAACTCCAATTTCAACCAAATAAATTTTGTAAATTTTGTAAATATGTCCTCTGTCCTTATAGACTATAAGGGACTATTGTTATTCAATATAAAATACAAGATATCACTAATCTTGTATATTGCTTTACATAGGGTTTTGAAGATTTTGAAATGCAATTTTGGAATTTTTAAATTCAAATGCAAGACTAAAAACTATAGGATTCTAAAATTATGACATGATGAAATGCAAACATGCACTTATACAATTTTAGTTTTAAATTATCCCATGGTATTTTTTGAAATTATAACACTGATTTGACCCGCTTCCAACCGAATAGGCAGAAATTTGTCTTTCTGACGAGAGGTGGATAAAAAAATTTTAGGAAGGCAACCATCTGCTTATTTGTACATAAAACATGGTCTAGTATTTTTAGAAATTGGTGTGGTTCAAATTTTTAGAAGTTCCTGCCGATTATGTTGGAAGTGGGTCCGGTGTGAATATGAGTGTCACATAATTTAGTTGTGATTTTTTGCAAAAATCACTTTTAGATCCACAATGTGTACTTTCTTTGGAGATCTTTGACGGGTTTTGCTGGATCGAAGTTACGGTTAGGTTTAGGTTTATCGTTAGGGTTGACGGTCTCGCAATTCGGCTCGTTGGTTTCGCGCGGCATGTAGTTGGGTCCGTGCGCTCGCGGTGATCTTTTCTCAGAGGCTAGGAGGATTTCGTCTATTGTGTTGTTGTAGCTGGTTTCAGGAAGTGGATGGACCTGTCCCAGCCATTTTAAAATTCAATTTTAGAATTATTTTTTAAAATTCAAATGCAAGATTAAAACGGCTCACCGAAAGCGGAACATCCAAAGGAATAGAAAATAATAGAAACTCGGTCACATATAATGACACGTTGCGAAGGATTTCCATTATTTTTATTTTTTTGAATTCTTTGTGGCGATTTCAAAATGCGGTCAAAATTGACGACACAACCGCTCTTAGCTAGGGGTTGAATCTTGCGAAACTATTGGTGTATCTCTGTTAAAATAGATAGTTGTGCACCTAAAAATGATTTTTTCAAAAATTAACGAGTAAACTACGAGGCAGCTGTAGTTCAAATTTGACCAGATTCCAACCGAATCGGCAGAAATTTGTCTTTTTGAAGAGACGCGTATGGAAACCTTTGACACACAAACATTTGTTTATTTGTACATCAAATATGGTATAGTATTTTATAAAATTGGTGTGATCCAATTTTATAACATATTTTTGGTAGTTCCTTCACAAAACAACCCATTTTCGACACTCGGAAAATGAGAAATAATTTTTTTGTGTAACGAAAATGAAAATTTTCTTCGCCAACATTGTTCTCCATTCCAAGACGCACGCTTGTGTATAATATGGACTTATTTAAACAAACTATGCCATGAATGTCATCATAACATTTGTCATTTGCCCTGAAAGTCATGAATATTCGTTCACGGTAGCTCATTTCTGAGAACACTTTTTCAAGATATTTGCTGTATTCCAAGTTTCTTATTTTTCCTCAAAACTAGGTCACATATAATTACACGTTGCGAAAGATTTCCATTATTTTGATTTTTTTTGAATTCTTTATGCCGATTTCAAAATGCGGTCAAAATTGACCACATGACCGCTCTTAGCTAGGGGTTGAATCTTGCGAAACTATTGGTGTATCTCTAATGAAATAGATAGTTGTGCACCTAAAAATGATTTTTTCAAAAATTAACGAGTAAACTACAAGGCAGCTGTAGTTCAAATTTGACCCGATTCCAACCGAATCGGCAGAAATTTGTCTTTTTGATGAGACGCGTATGGAAACCTTTGACACAGAAACATTTGGTTATTTATACATCAAATATGGTATAGTATTTAAAAAAATTAGTGTGATCCAATTTTATAACATATTTTTGGTAGTTCCTTCACAAAACAACCCATTTGCGACACTCGGAAAATGAGAAATGATTTTTTTGTGTAACGAAAATGAAAACTTTCTTCGGCAACATTGTTCTCCATTCCAAGATGCACGCTTGTGTATAATATGGATTTATTTAAACAAACTATGCCATTAATGTCATCATAACATTCGTCATTTGCCCTGAAAGTCATGAATCTTCGTTCACGGTAGCTCATTTCTGAGAACACTTTTTCAAGATATTTGCCGTATTCCAAGTTTCTTATTTTTTTCTCAAAACTAGGTCACATATAATGACACCCTGCGAATAATTTCCATTATTTTGATTTTTTTTGAATTCTTTATGCTGATTTCAAAATGGGGTAAAAATTGATGACACGACGGTTCTTAGCAGGGGTTGAATTTTGCGAAACTATTGGCGTATCTCTGATGAAATAGATAGTTGTGTAACTAAAAATGATTTTTTCAAAAAATCACGAGCAAACTACGAGGCAATTGTAGTTCAAATTTGACCCGGTTCCAACCGAATCGGCAGAAATTTGTCTTTTTGATGAGACGCGTATGGAAACCTTTGACACACAAATATTTTATTATTTGTACATAAAATATGGTATAGTATTTTATAAAATTGGTGTGATCCAATTTTATAACATATTTTTGGTAGTTGCTTCACAAAACAACCCATTTTCGACACTCGGAAAATGAGAAATGATTTTTTTGTGTAACAAAAAAGAAAACTTTCTTCGGCAACATTGTGCTCCAATACAAGACGGATGCTTGCATATAATATGGACTTATTTAAACAAACTATGTCATGAATGTCATCATAACATTCGTCATTTGGCATGAAAGTCATGAATCTTCGTTCACGGTAGCTCATTTATGAGAACACTTTTTTTAAGATATTTGCCGCATTCCAAGTTTCTTATTTTTCCTCAAAACCAGGTCACATATAATGACACATTGCGAAGGATTTCCATTATTTTGATTTTTTTTAATTCTTTATGCCGATTTCAAAATGCGGTCAAAATTGACGACACGACGGTTCTTAGCAGGGGTTGAATCTTGTGAAACTATTGGCTTATCTCTAATGAAATAGATAGTTGTGTAACTAAAATTGATTTTTTCAAAAAATCACGAGCAAACTACGAGGCAGTTGTAGTTCAAATTTGACCCGGTTCCAACCGAATCGGCAGAAATTTGTCTTTTTGATGAGAGGCGTATGGAAACCTTTGACACACAAATATTTGGTTATTTGTACATCAAATATGGTATAGTATTTTATAAAATTGGTGTGATCCAATTTTATAACATATTTTTGGTAGTTGCTTCACAAAACAATCCATTTTCCACACTCGGAAAATGAGAAATGATTTTTTTGTGTAATGAAAATGAAAACTTTCTTCGGCAACATTGTTCTCCATTTTAGGACGCACGCTTGTGCATGAAAGTCATGAATCTTCGTTCATGGTAGCTCATTTCTGAGAACATTTTTTCAAGATATTTGCCACATTCCAAGTTTCTTATTTTCCTCAAAACTAGGTCACATATAATGACACATTGCGAAGAATTTCCATTATTTTGATTTTTCTTGAATTCTTTATGCCGATTTCAAAATGCGATCAAAATTGACGACACGGTCTCCTCCGCCGCCCCAAGACCTCAAAATTGATTTAATGTACGTATTTTATCTAATATTTTCGAATATTAGTGTGGGACAATTTTTCAACAATGATTTAGTAGGTAATAAAAACCCCACTTATTTAAGATCAAAAGATTTTTTTTGCTGTCATAACTGGGCCGAAACTGGCCCAGGCGAGATCTTGCTTCCCCTGACCCCCGTCTGGGCCCGTTGGACATTTTGGCTCGCGCACCGTGAGCCGTCGGATGCGATCAGACGGTCAGCAACGCGTGCGTGTGGTATAAAATAGCGCGTCGCCGCCGTCCCCGCAGAAACCCTAGATCGATTCGACCCCATCCCCATCCTCTCTCACGCCGCGACCAGAGAGAATCCAAGCGAAGCACGCCGGCGACGAGCCCCTGCGTGACGGAAGAAGTGAGCACCGGCTTCCTCCAGGCCCCTCGCCACTTCTGCGTGCGGCTTTGGCTAGCTCCCAGCTCCGTCGAGTGGCTCTGGGAGGCGCCCTCTACCAGGCGACGGCGCACGCGCGGACATCCCCGCGCCGGCATCGTCCACTAGCGCCAGGTCCGGCGGCTTGTACCGATCCCTCGCCGCTGGATCCGCTCCTCCCCAACAAGGTGGCCGCCGGATCGCTTCCTCCCCGACACCCCGATCCGGACGGCGGCAGCAGCAATGGCGTTGGACACGCTGCTCCGGAGGAGCGGACAGCGGTGTGTTCGGTCGTTCTTCTCGACCGTCGCTTCTTCGCGTGCTTCCTTTGCCAACGTCTTTGCAAGGGCACCCTACTGTATGTAGGCTGTGGACGCGTCGGACCTCCTGGCCGGGCGTGCTTCTGCAGCTGCCGCTGGCTTTCTTCCCCGACCAAGACCGTGAGCTGAGATCTGTTGCTGCTGCTCCAGGTGAGACAATTGCTGCTCTAGTTTCTATGTAGCCGCAACTGCTGTAGGTTGGGTGAATAGAAGGTTGACCTAGTGCTCTTCTTAGTACCATACGTGTTGTAGGTTGGGTGTTGCTACAGTTTAAATAGAAGGCTGACCTTGATCCTTAGTTCTGCATCTCCTGTACTCTGAAAATCCTGAGGGTTTGGTGATATTATATTATTTTTGGTGCGTCCTGATATACCCACCTAAATTATCCAGTACTTAAGCATGAAACTGCTATACATTAGGTCTGTTGATTGCCAATAGACTATGATGTATCCAAATAAATTGTTTCTTGAGATTATCATCTATTGAACTATAGATTTGCTTGTGTTACTGGTCCTCATGTAGAGTATAGTGTTGCCTTGTGGTGTGTATAAAGAGCATAGTGATCCTGCTATGCATGCTGTTGTCGATGGTATAATTTCTGTTGCAGTGGCTTGATCGGTTGAAATCCATCATTAACTTGATTGATCATTGTGTAGTATGATTCTGTTTCTTGTCTACTGATTTTATCTAACTCTCATTTGTGTTTAGGATTGCTCTCCACGTAGGAGACCACTACGAATTTGCATGGTCCTTGGAAGGATTATGCAACCTTCATCAGCCATGACCCAACAGCAACACCTCAAGGTTTCGTGCCCTCATCCCCCTCTTTTTCTAAATTACTGAAATGACAATGGCTAGATCTCTTGTTTGGTTTGTTACGATCTAAGGTGCCTGTGCTCGTATGTGTCCCCTGGGCTTGAAATGTAATGAATTGTGGGCATGTGCTTGATATCTTTTTTGCTTAGGTTTTTTTTGAGGTTTTCTTAATGTACACGTGCATTCAGTGAAAGTTTATACTTTTATGCACTGATAGCCACCTTCTTGTTTGGCTTTGCTTACACAGTTGTCCACTCTAGCTTGTGGTAACCATTACTTAGCTGAATCCTGTCTCTGTCTACTAATCATCAATTACTAGTATTTGGCTCCTACGTGATGACATGTGTTGATAGATCGATATATACTAGGTATATATTTTCCAGGTTACATGCTAATTGTACTTCATCAGTTTACTCTTTTAAACATGACTTGGTTATTTAAAGCCTGCCCTGGCTCTGTATATGCCAAGTTTAGCTTCCCCTAAGATATTCACTCTGCAACTCCATCTATTGATGCTTTGACGCGAAATGCAATTTGCAGCGAGCTCGATAAAGCTTGGACGGTTGTGACGGCTCTGACGGTCGTGATACTGTTGGGCTGGTTGTGACCTTGTGCGTGGTAGTAGGCTCGGCTGGCCCCGACTCCGACAGTTTGACTACTTCCTCTGCTCCTGCCACCACACCACAACCTTTAGGTGAGCTCCTCAGGCTCCCTTCACTGTGATCTTCTTAGTTCTGTTGCTATGACGCATTGAGTTGTAGACCTGGTTATTAGAGGTTTTTTTGCTCTTACTTCTGTAAGACTATAATTGGCTGTTTTGTGCTGCTGGCCTAATTAAACCTTATAAGTATGTATACTTCTTTCAGATACAAATTCTACAGTGCATTTTTATGATGTTCAAATTCTATAGATGTTGCAAAATATTGGTGTCAAAGTGTCTCTCCTTAGTGGTTGATTTAAATCACATGTGATCTACTGTATCGGTTTTTTTGTTGTTCAAACATTGAAATCCTTGTTCTATGTTTCAAAGATGGAAATACTGTCAACCTTGTCATTATATGTTCAGATGATAAAATGTCACATTTATATGATTGTAAACCTGATGCGATAGGAGTACTCGCATTCACTGATTTCTATGACTAATTTTGCTTCTACTATTATTTATGCATGCTGACAAGTTAACTAGATTTGCATCTATTATGTTCCTAACTATTTATTATTGTAACTTGCAGATATTGGCCTACATTCTTGTTTCGTCGCGAGCTTCAAGAAGAAGTCTGAGAGAAGCGTAGAGTTCTAGTTCAATATAGCTAGTTATACTTCTATAGCTAGTTATTTTTTTCATATTTAGTTGTTACCTGATGTAAACCATGTTTTGAGTGTAAACCTGATTTGAACATGTTGTCCCAAGTTTGGTGGTTTATATTTGTTTAAAGCATTGTGTTTTCTGTCTATTCTGATTTAATTATTGGTTATTTATTTGTTGGAAAATAGAAATCTGAAGAATATTACCCAAAAAACTGGGACCCACTTAGTAGAACCTGACAACTCTAATTAAAGAAAATTAGACACGCCTTCCTCCACGTTGGGCTGAAAAGGCTACGTTGCAAAATAGAAAGGCTGAAATATTGGGCCAGGCCCATCAAAATTAACAGGAAAAAAATATGGAAAATGTTGAATTGTTGGGCTCAGCCCATGTAAAACATCGAACTGGACCGGGCTGATTCTGATATACGACCATTTCATTTGGTCACAATTTTGCCACGTCAGCTCTGCCACGTTGGATCTGACGTGGTCTGGTCAGATTGCTAGTGACCAAATTATTTGGTCACAAAATCTGTGACCTTTTGTTTGGTCATAGACGTCTATGACCAATTCCCAAAAAAGGTCACTTAATTTCATTAGTGACCCTCATCTTTTGACCAACTGTTTTTGGTCACAAAAAGGTCACAAATGAAAAAACGTGACCTTTCAGTGACCAATATGGAGGGTCACTAGATAGCATATTTCTTGTAGTGAATTTTGAAGTCGAAGTACGGTGTTTTTCCTCCTTGGTGTACCTCTATATCTCCTCCTACTAATGCCCCTCCTCCCGGTTCTCATGTCTCAGCAGGGGCAGCTGCTGTGTGCCCAGGTGTCTATGAGAATACGATGGCGCCGATGGGTTTGGGCAAGAGGAAGTTGACCTACCCCATCCAGAGGTCATGTGTCTCCTTTGCTTCCGACATTCTTCTCCACTTGCTGCCGCCACATACAAGAACCACCAGTAGCACCAGTTGGCCACGAGTCGGAAATGTGAACCATATCTCTACTGTCAATTATCTCTTTTGATTCTGTTTGTTTGCTGAGATCAAATGATTTTGTGTGGCTTACATTAGCTTGCCATGGTCAAGTGAGAAAAAAGCAGATGACTCGACACTGCAGGATGCTTAACTACAAAAAGATGGAACAACAAGCTGGTTTTCCTTGCTGAATTGGTTAATTTCAACTAGCACTGCATAACTCTCCATTTCTTTGATATGTCTTCTCTTATGTTGATACCGATCAATTTGCCTCCTCTGTCTTTCCCTCTCTTCCAATATTCTTGTTTGATTTAATCTTCATAATATCTCATCTTTGTTTGCCCAGCTTCTTTTAATTTATGGTTACAAGGTGTTCAATGAAAAGACAAGCAGGCTGTATGTAAAGCTTAATATATTCAATAATTTATTGTTTCTGAAATTTAGCTACAGTCAAACTTTGTTGAACATTAATTTACTCAATAGCACATTTGGTCATTTATTTCTTCTATTTACCACAAAATGCCAAGTTTCACCGCTCGAAACTAAACACTTTGTGAGCTGCATGTTGCAAGTTACGGTTCTAGATTGTTTCAGCTTCTTATAACCGTCCTACCCCGTGATCATTGTAAGACTCAATTTTTTTAATAAATTTATCCTTCCAATAATCTGGCCTAAAATAGGAGAAATATTGTATAGAGCTAACTGTGGAGGTGCGCACCTTTTCTGAGTTTGTGTTTCGATTGTGAGATTGTAGGTCTGCTCAACAGCTGATTTGTTGCTGATTGTAAATGCATGAGGGGGAAGCCTGGTCATGGGAGATGCCACTGCCACTGAACCTGTCTGTATGTCCCTTGCGGCCTTCCCTATACTTTACCTGATGTCTTTTTTTTGTGCGTGTGCATCTTATAACATAGGGCTCATAATTTCTTCCCTATATTTCAGCTGGTGGTGGGAGAGTTGTGAGTGCGACGTCAACTGTAATTGATGTGCTATATTACTTTATTCATTTGGGAGAGAACACATGTCCTGATCATATATTTAGTTCACCGCTCGAAGTCATATCCCCCTGCCCCCTCCCGAGGCTAGCCTTCCCACTTATGCCTTATAACTTTGTCCATTGCATTTTGTCAGAGTTCCTGATTCTAACCTGTGTTGACTGAGGGTTGCGTCGGCCACAGTCATGCACTTGATTTCGAGATGGCATTGAAATCCACTGTGACGGTCGGCAACAGGGAGGGCATCCGTTGGAGTGAGTGGTACGATCCGAACCTCCCCAAACTCCTATTTACTTCCTCCTGTTCCATGCTCCACCATTCCTCTAGCCTACTCAAATTTTCAGAGCTTAGTCACACAGAATTTCAGATGGTTTTGTCTCTTTCCTAAAAAGTAATTTTAGATTAAAATATGTGGTGGATATCATTTACCAGACTGAAAGATGGTTTAAAACTAGCCAGTCGGTAAAATTTTGCATTTCACAGCCATACACTCCATATAATTCTAAACATTGATATTACGAAATGCATCCATGTTTCTGGTGCTTGTGGTACCTTTTTACAAAATAGTACTATAGCTAGACTCAGCTTTGCCTTGTCCAAGGCGACGAGCTTGTCCAGGCCATCTTCTGGACCTTTGCCGCTGCTTTCCACCGAGCGCGTGTTTAATCTCTTCTATAACTTTCTTCCTTTCCTATTCTTTCAGTTGAGCAGCTACCAAATTAATTAGCTGCAGCAACCAAACTTCATAGACAAGAAAATAAACTTGAACTGTCAAGTACTAGCCTAAAAAAATTCATACTCGATGTTCTTTTGGTATCTTGTGATTTTTTATTATCATTATCATAAATGGTATGTTGTTTGTATGTCTAATCCTTCTTCAATATTATTATCGTAAATGTCAAGAGCTTTTTGGGAGAATTTGGTTTGTGAACAAGAATTTATACCTTGATTTTTTTTTCTATGTAGATTCGTTTATACCTTGATTTTTTTCTATGTAGATTGGTTTATACCTTGATTTCTTTTCTTGTGTAGCTCATTGGTACACATCTCTGCTTATTGTTGGCCATATGGATATGAGATCTTTTCTGACAACACACAAGGATGTGGAGCAAGGCAATGCCCTTCAGATGCCTCTGCTTCATGCCCAGAACCTAGGCACACCAAGGTTAACTTTCCAGCCCTTTTGATCGTTTAATTATGTGTATGCATTTTATTCTTCTCTTTACTAGAGGACACCCTTTGTTATTTAGGTTGTCTATATTAGTATTGGGAAAAGTTTAGTCCCTTGTACTAACTAAAGAACATTTTCACAGGAACAAACCGAGTTTTTTTTGTAAAAAGGCTAAAATCACAATTTGTCAAGAGGTGCGAAACAGTATCTTCCTCTATATCATAGAGGGGGCATTGCACAGGATGGTCCAGCCTTGCTTCTCTAGCTTATTAGTACTTTAACACCGAATCACTGACAACCAAACAATTAATCCTCTGGGGTGGTATTAGAGATGTAAGCAACAAATTCACAAAGCATATTTAGGGATCAATTCGAATTTCAAAATACTTATTTATGCACCAGTATCACAAAGCTATAGGGCTGGGTTCTGTAGTCCAAAGCACAGATGGTTTAAAATGATGTTGTAGTACCAATGTACCTTTCATTGTCTACCGAATGGTCTCGCTCAGTTAGTTAGCATGTTTTGTACGATTGCATTTCTCAAGATATAGTTTAGTCCTCACACAGTTTTACTTGTACATTGTTCCTAGCCTCCATTGGCTCCACAAAAAAAAACTGTAAAGGGTTCATGGGATTGGCTTTATATTGAACAATGGTGCATCCCTACCTTTTGTATTTCTTAGACCTTTTGTAGTGTAAAAATCACAACCCAAATGATCAGACATAAGGAATACAAGCTTCTGATAGTCATGGATTTAGTTTCAAAATACATGGTAGCCTCTGATCTTGATTTGGGTTATGTTTTTCCTTCGGTTACATCTCTGATTTGATAGTCCTTTTGTGTTACATTTTTTCCTTAGTCTTCGTATCTGATCTTCATTTTCATGTAGGGATTTTGGACACTGATATCATGTGGCATATCTTTAGGTATGTAGGGATTTTGGACACTGATATCATGTGGCATATCTTTAGGTCGAACGTCATCCAAGGGAGAAGTCTTTGTGAACCGATTTTATAGGAGGCTTTGACCTTCTCAAGAGCGGATTGATTGTTTCTGTGCTAATTAGCCGAATAACCTGGAATTTTGTTGAATTATGCGACAAACTGTGGCCAGTAGATTGCACTGCAAAATGAGTTTCGTTTAGTTTTCAATGTACTGAATATTCTAACTTGATGAATTTTCTATTTGATATATTGGTCGTCATGTATCATGATATTTTCATAGTTGGAGGATTTATTACTCCATTCAATGGGGATGATTAAATCCTTTATCCTCACTAGGTACTATCATGTTTTTTGTGACATCACGGTGCATGTCCGTGGCACTAAATCAGCATTTTTGGACCGTAAACTGAGTGAGCTCAATAGCATAGTGTCTCGCTTAAGCCATTGCGCCTGTGGCGCAACGGGTAATCTAGTAAAAGAGCTCAATAGCATAGTGTCTCGCTTAAGCCATTGCGCTTGTGGCATAACGGGTAATCTAGTAAAACAGGGAAAAGGGGTTGCTTTAATGCAGCCAAGGGGATCGAACTTGGGCCTCACGGGTAGAAGAGGAAGGCATCAGCCACTGGTTGGCTGCCTGTTTGTGTGGAAATTGGGATCTGCAGGTAGATGAAGCAAGGTAGCGAGGTTAATTGAATTTAACAGCCAAAAGCTTCAGGCTTTCAGGTTCAGGGAAGCAAGCCAGACGGGGACAAACGGAACCAGCAACGACGGCGCTGGGATGTGAGGTTGCAGAAAGAGGTGGGCCGGGGTGCGTGGTGTGTGTGCTGGAACGCGGCCTGGTGTGCCGCACGTCTGCGGACTTGAGCCACGGGAAAGAGGTGCACGGGAGCAGCAGCTTGTGCAGGAGACGCAAAAGGTAGGAGCGTGTTCATGGCAGATGGACAAGGATTGGAGAGCTACGTCGGTTCCAGCATGAATTCGAGCTGGGGAAGAGAGGGGAATGAAGCAGAGGCTCACGGGGAGGTGACTGCTGTAGATGAACGAGCTTGAGGTCTCCGATGGAGACGACTAGAGGAGGAAGGCGACGACGACCTTGGCGATCGTCACGGACGGACACAGACGACGACGGGGACAACGACCTTGGCGTCCTTCTAGGCAGCTCCGCCTCCGGTTCTTCCGCGTAGTCGATGAAGACGAGGGAGGCGCAGCTTCTAGACACCATGGCGCGACGAAAGGTGGCTGCTAGCGACGAGAGTGACGACGTCCATGCCGAAGGCGGCGTTCGGAGCGGTGGATGCGGAGGTGGCTGGAGGAGGAGTTTGGCGGCGCGAGGAAAGGGGAAAGAGGGAGAAGGTCTAGGTCAAGCTCCTGGACATGATATATAGGAGGGGGGGCGCTGTACGGCGTGCATCCAGCGGAGGAGGAGAGGATCATGTGGCTGCCCCTGGTTCGTACAAGCATGACGTCAAGGTAGGAGAAGGATTGGTGGGCTGGTCTTGGGCTGCTGCCCTTTTAAGATTGTTTTTTTTTGTGAGGATTTTTCCCAATTTAAAGAATTGGAAAAGGAGAGAAAAAAAGATAGGAAAAGAAAAGAGGGAAAAAGAAAGAGAGGAGGGAATTTGCCAAAATAAATAGGGTTTGCTAAAATATAATTTTGATTTATTTTGCAAAATGTGCAAGGTGATTGAAGCATGATGCCATGATGATGCGAAAAAGAAAAACAAGCAATTTCTAATTTGGGGAAAACCCCGGTATGTTATAGCTGTTTACGTGCCGCGGGAGGAAAACACGTCTACGGATGAGCTGTCGCAACTGGCGTCCAAGCGGGAGCCGGTACCTCCCGGGATCTACATCGAGGTGCTCAGGCAGCCTTCAGTCTCTCCCGAGAGACGCAAGCCAAGGTCTTCATCGACACAGGAGGCTGGAAACCCTTCTACACCAACAACACGGGTAGCCAGCCCGAAAGCTCAAGACCCGGCAGTGCCCGCGGCGGAAGAAGCTCTGCTTCCTTCTGGCCAGGTGGTACTGTTGGTGGAACGGACCCACCCACCCTGGGACCAGGACATCGTCAAGTACATGGTGGATCACGCCCTCCCGGAGGACGACCACGAGGCCGAGAAGGTGGCCCGCCAGGCCAAGCTCTACGTCTTAATTGACGACTAGCTCTACCGGCGACGCGAGAACGGAGTCAAGTTGCGATGCATAGCACAAGAGCGGATATGCTCAAGTCACGTGGCGTCAAGGTCACTGGCGGGGAAGGTCTTCCGCCAAGGGTTCTACTGGCCAACAGTACTTCACGACGCGGAGCAGCTAGTCAAGACCTGCGATGCCTGCCAGTACTACGCGAAGAACACGCACCAGCCGGCTCAAGCGCTATAGCCGATACCAATCTCCTGGCCGTTCGCGGTCTGGGGGCTTGACATCGTCGGCAAGATTCCAAAGTTAGTAGGAGGACATGAGTACCTGTTCGTGGCAATCGACAAGTTCACAAAATGGGTAGAGGTGATGCCAGTTCCACGCCAGACGGCTCAGGCCGCCATCAAGTTCATCGAGTGGATTGTCTACGGCTTCGGAGTCCCAAACAGAATCATCACCGACAACGGCACTCAGTTCACCAGTCGAGTCTTCCTCAACTTCTGCGAAGAAATGGGTATCAAGGTGTGTTTCGCCTCGGTATCCTACCCAAGAAGCAACGGGCAAGTGGAGCGAGCAAATGCAGAAGTTCTCAAGGGGTTGAAGACCAAAGCCTTTGACAAGCTGGAGAACAAGGGAAAAAAGTGGATCGAACACCTGTCAAGCGTACTGTGGTCCCTCAGAACAACGCCAAGCAGAGCCACTGGGGAAACACCTTTCTTCCTCATCTATGGAGCTCAGGCAGTCCTGCCATTAGAGCTCAAGTACGGATCACCCCGGGTGCTCGCCTATGATGAGAACATGCAAGAAGAGCGAAGGATCGATCACATAAACCTGCTGGAAGAGAGTAGGTGCCGGTCTTCCTTACGGTCAGCTCGGTACCAGCAAGGACTCCGTCGATACTACAGTCGTCATGCTCGCTCGCGGGAGCTGCAACCCGGGGACATGGTACTCCGCAAGAGGCCAAAAATAGAAGGCCTGAACAAAATGTCATCCAAGTGGGAAGGACCCTTCCGGGTCACTCATACCCTGAAACTCAGAACGGTGTACCTGGAGGACGAGAAAGGCAGGCCGGAGGGCAACGCCTGGAACATCGAGAATCTTCGGAAATTCTACCCTTGATTACGAACATGAATCGCAAACATCGGATCCGTTAAAGCACGCCCTGGGGGCTAGTGTTCTGTAATAGGGTGTAAGAATCGTCGCCAACGGAATAAAAGATAAGTGATTTCAATTCCGTGAGCCTCAATTCTCGCATGCAAGCGTGTTATCCTTAGAAACCTGTAAGCAGGGGGCTGATATGTGCCGGTGGCTGACGGGTTGAAGCGCCACGAGTGGCCCCACGGGCAAGGCACCGCCACCCGATCGTGCTGTGCTGCCGCGGAAAGAAGGAATCGGGCAGTGCTGTGGTGAGATGAAATTCACCACAGAAATGCACTATCAACCGTGCTTGCGGCTTGCTTCGAATAACGCGCTAGCATGGTAGGAGAGAGGGTCCATTCTTTTCCTACTGAAAGTTTGCTATGTGCAGCTCCTTCCCGGCACAGGATCAGGCGGCGGAACACGACCAAGAAGCTGGATACCCGGGAAGGAAGGGATGGATCGAGGACGCGGCAGGAAAACAGCTAAGTCCTTGCATCTGCATCCTGCACTTAGGCATAACATCTCGCTCGGAGTCAATATACCATCGACCTGCGCATGCTTGACGGTTGATGAGAGCCTTTGTGGGGGTAGGCTCCACCCCGGCGAAAGGTCCGTTTCCCTCTGGCCTAGTACCCGAGGATAGTGGAGAAGGACTCCCGGAAGGTATAGTCCTACTTAGGGGTACATCTAGTGCGCAGAGGTAGAGTGCTTGGCACCTAAGAGGCCTCCTCTGAAAACCCGACAGCGCGTTAGTGCAAAGGAAGATTTGGGAAATGACCCCGGGAGTTGAGTCTAGGGTTGCATTCATCCGAATTTACATTCTGAATTACACTTCTGAATTTACATTTGGTTCTGCAACTACTTAAGCCTATGCTGCTAAGGCCAGCTCGGAGCTAGATCTCCTAGCTGCGCACCCTTGTTTTCGTCGTGCCTAACGGGTGAACTCTCGATTCCCGGGGACGCCTAGGGAAAGGGAGGGAACCCAAAGGATTTTTCTGAAAAAGGGATAAGAGAGTAACATTTTCCTTCGGTTCTCATCGAACCAAATAGTACCAAGAATCATCTCTCATCACCACCAAGGCACCCCCTCGAATCACCCTCGAGGAAAATGAACCTTTAACACACGTTGATTATGCAACCTTTAGCTGCCAAATTAATTAAAGGTTTAGGTTCTCTATGATCTTATCGTCTATTCCCAAGTCGTACATAACCGCGGACACGGCTTTTCGAAAAGATTAAACCCTGCAGGGGTGTACTAATTTACCCATTGGTACCGTCCGGCTCACCTGATTGGCCCTCTTCCGGGGAAGGCCGGCGAGTGGGCGCGGTTAAACCTTTACCTCGCATGAGACTATCCAAGAGTCATCTATGGCGACAGGACAAGTTTACCCAGCCTATTTCAGCCCCTGCCCCACCGCCACGTCCTAAACACCACCATCCTCATTATTTCTTTTCCGCTCACACACGCGCGCAAATGGAAATAGCAAACTAGAGGACCCTTGGATACGCCCGCACAAGTTATTCAGTTAGTAAGGAGCCCATACTCCCACCAATGGAAGCACGCTCGTCTTGGTTCAAGAGGTAAAGAACTCGCACCTAGGGGCAAGAATGAGACAAAACAACATCCCCGATGGCAACTCATCCAAGCCTTCTTAGCATTTTAATTAAGCATCACAAGTAACCACCATGTCCGAAACATTCCATCAACATCATAATTATGGAATTTAATCAACGGACATAACTAGCATTTGACTAAGCATGGCTAAGCATATCTAAGCATTTATATACAACAAATATAACTTTGTCTCATGCCAACACATCATACCTACGGTTCATAGGTGGGGATACATGTATTGGCTCGGGGAAAAACATGCATTGATAGGATACTTTACAACTTGATCAAAGGTGACATTGGAATCGCACGCAATATTATGGTGGATAAAATAAGTTTATAAAGCAATAGGTTGCTAGATGCCAAGAAGGTTAGGTTACTCTTGCCTTGCTGCCGGGGCGTGTAGTACTGCTCGTCGGGATAGGTAGGGGTGACCTCAACTCCGAAATCTATCGATACCCAAACAATTACAAAAGAACAAAATAAATCACACGAAGTCAAGTGCAATGCACAGACATGATGGTATGTCAATTTCATGCAATGGTATAAACATATTATTTAGCTAACAATATTAAATGGAGTGCCAAATAATTAGGACAATTATTTGTAAGCAACCCCATATTTACCTTAGTGTCTACCTTGTTTACAAATTATTACATTACTAAGAAGTGGATCAAATATGCATGAACATGACATGATTGGATAGGTTTTGTTCTGGTGATCGTTTTGGTACCTTAGTTGTAATTTTCCGAGTTTCGATGAATAAATAGCGAATTAAATAAGTAATTGAATTTAATTCTTTTAATCAAATTAAGAATAACTTCAAAGGGAAATTTGTTGTCAGGATTTGATATCAACATGGTTTCAAAGCATTTGATGTGCTGAACACTTTGATATTTTATTCACAATTTTTGGTTAATTAATTCTCGAGTTATGATTTTCCCAAATTAGGTATTATTTATGCCATTTTAGGAATTCTTAAATAAAGGCAAAACATTTTACTCAAAAGATTATGGAAATGTCACCAAATGAAAGGTGTTGTTTTTCTGAACAATTTGATATTTGATTTGCAATTTTTGGATCATTATTTAAATAGTTATTAATTATTTAAATTTAACTTCAAATTCCAAAAAGGAAAAATTAAAAGCCAGACAGGCCGGCCTCCAAACCGGCCTAGGCCGGTTTCCAGACCAGGCCTGTGGTTGAAGCGGCCGGCCTCCTGGCCGTCCTAGGCCGGGGCTCAGGCCGGTCACGGACCAGAGGGTGCCGGCCTCCTGGCCGGCCCAGACCGGAGCCCAGGCCGGGGGCCTGTCGGAGACTGCTGGCCTGCCGGCCGGCCCAGGCCGGTTCCCATGCCGGGGCGGCGAGCACGGCGACGGCGATGGCGACGCGGTGACTGCGGCACGGTGGCGCCCTGCGGCGGCGAAGCAAAGGGGGAGGGAGAGGGAGAAGAGGTCGGGGTGGTGCGCCTGCTCACGAGGAACGTGAAGGCGCGCACGGCGCCGGAGGAGGTCGGACGGCGGCGCGACGGAGCTCGGACAATGGCAGCCGGATCGGAGAAGACCGGACGGAGGCGTCGATCTTGGGCGTCCCGCGACGATTCCTTTGGCGTGGGGGGTGAGGGAAGCACGACGCATCTTGTGGTGTTGTCGGCGTGAGCTCGGGCGGCCGGAGTCGACGGCGGGCACGACGGCGGCGAGAGGTGGACAGAGCTCCACCTAGGTTTAGGGTTTGGGGAGAGAGAGAGAGAGCAGGGAGCAGGGGGTGGCGAGCGAGTGGGGGGGGAGAGAGGACAGCGTCGGCAGCCTTCTTATCCACGGGGCAGGGAGCATAGCGACATGGCGACAGTGGCGAGCCGACGGCGTCGGCGGTGCGGTCACGATCGCTACAGGGAGGAAGGTGATGACATTTTTCTGGAAAACCCCTGGCTCCTATTAGGTTAATTACAAACAGGTCCAGCAGACATTCCAGGGATTTAAAAGGGGCACTTAAACATTTTTATAAATTCTGGAAAAATTCATGTGGCCTCCCCTTGACCTTTAGAAGCTCCACAAAAATTGGTGTTCCAAAATAAAATGTTTTGCACCACATTTGTTCATAGGGTTTAATTAAGGTCAATTTTGATAAATTCCAAATTGTATTTGGAGCACTTAAACAATTCTAAAAATAGTGAAAATATTCATGGAGGCTCCCAATATATTTATGAAGCTCCCCATAATTTTATTTGGAATTTTTGGAAAGTCTAATTTGGTTTCAAAAATAAGAATTGGTTTGCACCAATTTGAATTCTCAAATTAAAATCTTTGCTTGTCAAAATTGGATTTTGACAATTGGTCATAATAATTAAACTTGGAACTTCCTGAACAATTTGGAAGTTCAAATTAATTTGGTTTCACCAAGTTAAGCAACTGCATTGAGGTTGAAGATTTTTGGGACTTGGATTTGTTCCCTTTTAATTTCTTTCCAAACTTGCTTTATTTTAAGTTAGCAATTTAAATGGATGCCATGATGCAATGCTTGCAAAGCAAAAAGTGAAAATTTGGCCCATATTTTAGGGTACCAAACTGGGGCTGTTACAATTCTACCCCCCTTACAGGAATCTCGTCCCAAGATTCTAGAGTAGACGTATAGAGGAGGGACACATGACTACACGTATCTCCCACGATCTTCTCGATCCCACGAGGATCTTCCTCGTTGCAGAGATTGGGCTAACTAACATGACATGCCAATATGGCGGAAAGGACCGAAGGTAGCTTAAGGTGACGGACAAAAAGGCAATTGTGCCCAAAACCATTAGCCACTGAGGAAAACTAGGAACAGCTTGACCAAGCAAGGTCGAGCAGAAGATAGGGCAACTTCTGGACTCCACGCTTTTGACATACCCATGTTTCCATAGGTTGGAAGCTCGGCCCTAACGCGACTGATGAAATCACACTCCGACTTCGGAATAGCCTTCAATCAATCCTCAAGAGAAGTTCGTACTTGACGATAGAGAAAGGCTATAAGGGAAAACTCCTAGGGCATGTTCTACAGGATCCTCACGGAGAGGGGTTGATTCTAAAGATTTGAGAGATATCACCAATAGACCTTTCGGTGAGGGCGTGAACCACAACATCGAACTCGTCGGGGTTACAACTAGGCCTAGGTCATACTTTTTGATAAACACCGACCTTCATTATTGATGAATGAAGGTTCAGATTTGGTTAGGGGTATAGATACTTCAGGCTCAGCAGGTCTGAAGGGGGAGGTTGCGAAAACTGACGAAAGGTGGGGTCACTAGTTTTTCTCAAGACACGGGCCACTGAGTCAAACTCCAGAGCAAGGTCTAGATTGCAAGTTCCATGGTGTCACTACTACTTAAGAGAAAATTGAACCAGCATGTACTCCAATCACTGAAGCACAACTGAGTCATGATGGGGAAACACTGGTAAGATACTGAGATTTGGCATCTTCTTCTTATTCACGGACAAATCGGCCAGTGGCATACACGACGGATTTAGAGAACTGGAGGCAACAACCTACCATCTCAACACACGATCCGCACACGCATGACCATCTTGTGATTAAACCCAAGGAGACAAAGTGAACTTCACTCGAGCCCCTGGCGACATATGTTAACCATTGAACATGGACTAGAGAAGAACACTTCCATCATCCAGAACACATACTACGTGATGACACGAAGATGGTTCGGACAAGCTTCCAATATTACTCGACAACACGGTCAGGGGACAACATAACAGTACTTCTGGAAAGACACCCAGAATATCACGAACCACCGAATGTCACTGGTTGCGAGAGGAATCTTGCTTTTCACAGCAAAAGATGTGGTCTTGAGAGTTTCAACATGAATCTAACTCGTTGACCGAAGGTGTGCACCAGAACGATGGGACTTGGCAACACAGACAACTTAGCTCGGTGATATGATTACCAGTCATGCTAATAGTGCCACCAAAGTCTTTGGATTTCAAAACAATAATAATTGCTAAGAATATCCGATTACCACAACGATATACACCCTCAACATTCTCGAGCCCGGGTAGCTCAAAGATAGATGGATAAGGAAGGGTAAGAGCATCACTTCATCAAGTACGTCATGATACTAAGCACGACCTCTTGATATAAAAGAGTGTGACACTCCAAGGTGGAACGGAACAAAAGCTAGACAAGCTCTTACTCCGCGAGTTACAATACTTTGCCCTGGTCCGAGACATGGACAAGGTATCGGAGTTTGCTTCTCCTGACATTCCGAAGTGGAATATCCTAGCGAACCACAAGAATAACCTGCATCGGAACACCCCAATGCACGCTCACACTTGACGGTCAACTGACAGATAGAAGACGGATGGCAGATCTAGAGCAAGACACGGGCTAACAACAATTTCAAAATATTGCAGAAGCCCTTATTAGCACTCTTCCGACAACTAGTGACGAAAGGGTTTCACGAACGAGGGTTATTGGAGGATTCACAATTATTGATGGAAAAACTCGCTAAGAGCAATCCCGTCATGATTCAGATGGTTCCATAACAGAGAGCTAGCTAAAGCTAGTGACAGAGGAGAGTGTGTAACGCCCCAAGATCGGTACTATGCAGACTTGAGCGTTCCAGCCAAATCCGCATAATAACGACCCTAAAGGACGCCCACCAGGCATAAGGTGCACGTCGCAACACACACGTTATGCGGGTGGAATTGTGATAACATACAACAGTTCTCGATGGAATCCACAAAAGAACATATATACAACAACAACTCACCGAGTCAAGAGCAAAAGATACAATACAAAGATCCAAATAACAATGGAAGCGGTAGCGTCCGACTATGGACAAGATACAAATTGGACTAAGAGTCCTGAAGATAAGCAAAAGGCACCATATCCCTGCCCAGGCCAAGCCGGAGGGATTCCCAAGCTAACGTTGTCAGACTTCAAACCTGTTGGCTGCCATGGAATAGCAGCCCCGAAGGGGTCAGTACTAGTAGAAGTACTGGCAAGTAATACTCACAAGATATCAAAGCTGGAATTCCGGGGAAAGAGGGTTAGCGATTGAGGCGGCGGCAAGCAGCACTAACAACTTATAGAGACACGCTACAACTTTCGGCTAATAGAGAGGAGGTAAGAGAGCGCATAGGTAACCAACTATACTAACACCAAACATGATGTAGGCCAACCCAACGACAACACCTTGTCAAGCACTCCAACGTACGACAAGCCACCAAGGACTCCAAAGGGTGGCAAGGAACTCCATGGACTCCAATCAACTAAGGCATACGCGTGGATGAGGAGAAGGAAGCGTCATGGACAAGGAGAGGAACAAGGAGGCGAAGACAGGCAGGCCGGCCTCCAGCCCGGCCTAGGTCGGCCCCCAGGCCGGCACCCCACCAAAGCCAGCCGGCCTAGGCCGGCCCCCAGGCCGGCACCCCTCCAGACGCTGCCGGCCTCCAGGCCGGCCTAGGCCGGGCCCCCTCCAGACGCCGCCGGCCTCCAGGCCGGCCCAGGCCGGACCCCCACCTTTCACCCCCTTTTGTACTAAGACTATAAATAGCTTTCCCCCTTTTCCATTTGAGGTAGAGAAGAATGAACTAGAGTTGAGCGTTGCTCCTTCCCATGATGGGTTCCTCCGAGGAGGATGATGAATCTCTTGTTGTTGCTACTCTTTCACTGAGGTGTCTCTAGTAGTGCAAACCAATCTTTCCCTTGTGGATTCTATTGGATAGGTGGACCGGCTGGTAAGAGAAATCGGTTTCATTAAGCGTGTTCTTGACTTGGGTTTTGGGATCCGGAGGCTGCTCCGCTGGGGGTTTGTTGCCGGGTGATTCTCCCTTATAGGCTTCGCGAGTTATCCCCATGATTTGCCCTTTTTCCCCTCGTGTTCTTCGTTTCCACCTTTGTGTTCTTCATGTTCATCCTCTTCCCCGCCTCAAATCCGTGAAGATCGGGCCAACCTCCTACATCATATGGTATCAGAGCAAGGGTTGCCACAGATTTGCCTTTGTTTCCACCCCCATATCCACAAAATTTTTCTTTGATTTTGCTAATTTCGAAAATTTCCACCAAAAATAGCCCCAAATTGCTTTTGGATCGATCTGAGATTCTTGTGAGTTTTGGTAGGTTTTGATCCATGGATCCATTGCTATACTTGTTGATCTACCTCCCTTTGCGTTCCCATGGCCAAATTCCTTTGATTTCCCCTCCGATTTGGTGTTTTTCGGGCCGTTTTTCCGCCCAAATCGCACTTTTTCGCGTCACGGGAAGGTAGCCCGGCCTAGGCTGGCCTCTAGGCCGGACCCCCGGCAGAAGCCGCCGGCCTCCAGCCCGGCCCAGGCCGGCCCCCAGGCCGACCTCTCTGCAGAAATTTTGTTTTGCCATAACTTTTCACTCCGGACTCCGTTTTCGGTGATTTTCGTCTCTAATCGAAGCTACCGACAAGCTCTACATCACGATAGAGGTTGATCCATCATCTAGTGCCACCATATTTGGTGATCAAGGAAGAGGCATTCCACTCACTGGGTGAAGATCGTCGACGAAAGGTATAACATCCCCAATTATTCTCCCACCTTGCATCACTTGTTAGCCAAGCCATTTGTGCCTATCTTACCTATTGAGACTAGCTCATCTATGATTGCTTGGGCTTTGCACACTTGATACCTTGTAGTGTTCCGAGCAAACCTTGTATGCGCTAGTTGATATAGTTGTTGTTGGCAAGCAAAGTGAGAGGCAAAATAGAAAAGAGAATAAGAGGCCAAAAGAGAAATTGAAAAGAATCAAAAGAGAGCAAATAAAAAGAAAATAGCCTCATTGCCTAATCTCTTATAGTAGACGCGCAAGCTCGATGAAAAATTCATAGGTGTGGTATCTTTGTGCAAATCTTGTAGCCCACCAATAAATTGCAATCGAGTTGGTTTCTCTTGTACTTGTGCGACTTGAGCTTTAGTCTTCGCTAGGTCCATCACTAGCTCATTGTTGGTTGCACAAGTCCCACTCTTCAAAGCATGTGTTTCTATGTGCTTCACTCATATCCTTTGAGATCGACTTGTATTTGCTTTGTGGTCATCGTGGTTCTCTACTTGCCTTTACAATATCTTGGTTTCCGGTTGTTCCATTTGCTTTCCACAATTCATACCTATCCACTCATAAGCCGTGTGTGTTTTGGAGTTGCTTTTGGATCTTTGAAATTCAAGTCACCCGCATTCTTGTGTATCGGTTTCTCTTGGCGTGGTCCACTAGTTCCAATACTATCTACTAGGTGAGGTTGGTTTCTTAGTTCCTTCCACTCCACATATATATACACTTGTCTTGTGATTGACCATGTCTAGTGAGAGCGGAGCATCCTATGGAGGCCATGATGATGAGAACATGATGAGCGACAACGACTACGGCGCGCCAAGCATGGATGACATCATGAGCGACAACGACTACGGCACCCCAAGCATGGATGACATGGTGGACCATGACATCGACGTCACCTCCACGAGCATGGACTACATGGCGGAGCACCACCACTACCACGACTATGATGCCGCAACCATCCACGACATGGAGAGCTACAACGACTTCGAGCCCACAAGCGTCAACGCCATGGTGGACCACTACTTCGACTACAACTCCAATGAGGTGGTGGAACCCTACATCGACTACGGCTCCTCAAGGCACGTCAAGGATCTTCCACGAGGCTCTACACACCTTGTTGATGACGACTCCGATGATGAGTACCCACCTCGGCCATCCTCAAGGCCAAGAACTCAAGAGCGCCACCGCCGTCAAGCACCTACTTCAAGCTCAAGAAGACGGAGCTCAAGGCATCTTCGCCTAGAGGACAAGGAGACACACCCTCCTCCTCGACGTCAAGCTACCTCACCTTCGAGACGGAGGCCAACGCAAAGTGCCTATGCACATGAGTCTTCGTCAAGGAACACCAAGGATCTTCATCGACGTACGTCTACTCATGATCATCATCGACATCACTATGAGGACTCAAGCTACTCAAGGCCACGCCATCACACATCTACATCAACTTCCAAGATGGCGGCAAGTACACATCATATGGAGTCTCCTCCGCGCACCACAACCAAAAGAGCGTCCAAGCATAGATCAAGCTACACGAAGGAATTGGACAAACTCAAGGCCAACCTCGATGAGTGGAAGACCAAGCGCGACACCGACAATGCCAACTTCGAGCAAGCCAAGCTCAAGGCCGACGCCGATTGCGACAAGCTCATGGCCGACCTCAAGACCATCCGCGAGGAGTTCGTTGCCCGGTTATCCAAGTTCTTCAAGCCCTCACATGACTCTTCACCGAGCTTATTGTCGACTCCACTACAAGATGGTGACCATGAAGACGATGAGAAGACGGTCGAGCATGGGATTTTCCCTTCGGCCAAGGAGACGAGCATTGAAGATGCTACCACTTGTGGCGGCGAGCCGAGTGAAGAAGCTGAGCATGGGATGTTCCCTTCGGCAAAGGAGTCGTGTGATGATGCCCACACTACGGCATTCACCTTTGGAGGCGAAAAGGTTGAGGAGTTTGAGCATGGGAGTTTCCCTTCAACCAAGGTGGCAAATGGAGTTGAGCATACCGAGCCTATCCCTATGTGCTTGAATGATGAGATGGCACCAATCCCATGTGAGAATGAGAGCCACCTAGCCCACTTGAGTGAGAGTGCAAGTGAGTTGAGTGCCTCCACCATATGCGAGTTTGAGTGCTTCCATTTTGAGGGAATGAGTGATACACACCTTGAGTTGGGAGAGGTAGTTGATAGGTCAAGTGAGGCCATTTCGATTTCTAACAACTTACCCTCTACCTCTAGTGTGTTTTCTCATGTTGTACTAGGTCCCATGGATGTTGTGACGCCAAGCCTCGACTTGATGGTGCCTATGATGGAGAAGATGTACATGGAGGATGAAGACGATGCCACCCCATGTCTACATGATGAACAAATCGGCTACATGGACGCCGGTACTTCTACCACAAAACCTACTTCACATGAGCGGGACTACAAAGGTACGCATATGGGTGTTGATGATGCCATGATCCCACTAGTGGACATGATGACTTGTGAGTACTTGCATGCTATGGATGATCCTTTTGATGTCACCTATGATTCTTTCATATTCCCATGTTATACCTTGTTCCAAACCAATGTTGCTCATGTGGAATTTCCTATGTGTGATGATCTTACCACATGCATGCCTTGCTATGAATCTTTCGAATTTCCTCCCATTATTGCATCCAAGAAGTTGAACAATTTCTCTTTCCAATGCTTGGTTTGTAATAATGTTGATATGATGTCTTATGAGATTGCCCGCATAGCTTTCTCAAAATTTGGAGATTCTTCCTTTTGCCATGTTGAGAATTTACCCTTCCTTTTGCATATTGACCACTCACATATGGCATACATTCCTTTTGATATTGGTGTGTTTGGTGATGTGCAAATGGATAGATGCATCATAATGGATGATGCATTCATGTACCATGCACACAATTTCTTTTTATGAAATTTCGTGTGTAATGGCTCACGCTTCATAATGTCAACCTCAATTGAGCATGAGTTGACAAAAAGAGCTCTTGAGAGCATTTTCCATGAGAGTTGTGGCTCCGACCAACCTCTATTTCCTTTTCCATGTTTTGCATCGAACAAATTGAACAATTGCTCTTTCCTTTGGTTCGCGTGCAAACATGTGAGTGCTTTGGTTTTCCTTTGAGACATTCATGCTCCCTTGATCTTCCTTGTAGATGATTTATGTGTTGCAACAAGTATGATGCACAATTGCTCTTTCTGTTGGCTTCTTTGCAACCATAATGGTATTTTGAGCATGTCTTGTCATGAGACCTTTGGATGTTGTCTTCTTGGTGTTGCAACAAAATTGATGAAAACTTGCTCTTCTCTTTGCTTTGTTTGCACCCATGATGGCGATGATAAGAGCCTCTCTCACCTTGTGTGGTTCACAAACCTCTCTTTCTGATGCTTTCAATGCAATGAACATCATATGGTTTAAAATGAGATAGCTATCTTAGCCTTCTCAAATTTTCTTGGAGATTTTGTGTTCCCACATTTTGAGGATGTTTGGACGAGTTGTTTGCACATTGACCTTGCATTTGTATTCCATTCCATATATTTGTGTTGTGCTAATGGTGTTATGAACAAATTTGGACATGTCATCAATGATGTGCTCCTCTATCATGCACACACATATTTTGCTTGGTCTTTGGTGCGTATAGGTATCAATAGCGGCATGGTGACGTCCACTTCAACGTCGAGACATCTATCTCCTTCACTTGATGAAGACGTGCTAGCGTCGTGGACGACGCTTTTCGAAGGAGGGGGAGATGATGTAGGCCAACCCAACGACAACACCTTGTCAAGCACTCCAACGTACGACAAGCCACCAAGGACTCCAAAGTGTCGGGGGGCAACNAGACGGTAGTATAAAATTCTCATTATCACAAACATCGTATTCAACTAAGAGTGAGTTCACCTGTTGTCCAAGTAGCTTGGCACGAGCTCTTGTCATTGGTCCAATCCTCACTTCATCGGGCTTGTCCTGAACAGCAACATCCTCGATGGAAGAAAATGATAAAGGACTAGGGATGTCCTCATCATCCTCCCCCCCTTGAAAAGGCGTCGACCTCGATGCGTCAAGGTCTTCTCCAGCATATGGCGTCAAATCAACAACATTGAAAGTATTACTGACACCAAACTCAGTTGTAGGAAGATCTATCTTGTATGCATGAGGTGGGGCGTACTGTAGCGACGTACTGTAGCTACATTACCGACCTAGTTGGGGCGCCCCACTAATGGGCCTAGCTAGTTCGGTTGGACAGGCCCAAACCGAACACTTATTAAAAATAACAAAGACATAAATAAAATTACAATTGACAACTCTAGCTTGGTGGAGTCCTGAAGTTAGGCTGCACCTCCTCCGTCGTGCCCATATCATCCTCCCCCCCTTCAAGAAGCGTTGTCCTCAACGCTTGAGGGTTGGCTCGAAAAGGTGACGTGATATCAGCAACAACATCACGCGTCTTCACCATCTTCAAGTCTCGCTTGCCTACCACTCCACATCCTCCCTCTTGGTGATGTAGGCCAACCCAACGACAACACCATGTCAAGCACTCCAACGTACGACAAGCCACCAAGGACTCCAAAGGGTGGCAAGGAACTCCATGGACTCCAATCAACTAAGGCATACGCGTGGATGAGGAGAAGGAAGCGTCATGGACAAGGAGAGGAAGAAGGAGGCGAAGACAGGCAGGCCGGCCTCCAGGCCGGCACCCCACCAGAGCCGGCCGGCACCCAACTAGAGCCAGCCGGCCCCAGGCCAGCACCCCTCCAGACGACGCCGGCCTCCAGGGTGGCCGCCACCAGGCCGGGCCCCCTCCAGACGCCCCCCACCTTTCACCCCCTTTTGTACTAAGACTATAAATAGCTTTCCCCCTTTTCCATTTGAGGCAGAGAAGAATGAACTAGAGTTGAGCATTGCTCCATCCCGTGATGGGTTCCTCCGAGGAGGATGATGAATCTCTTGTTGTTGCTACTCTTTCACTGAGGTGTCTCTAGTAGTGCAAACCAATCTTTCCCTTGTGGATTCTATTGGATCGGTGGACCGGCCGGTAAGAGAAATCGGTTTCATTAAGCGTGTTGTTGACTTGGGTTTTGGGATCCGGAGGCTGCTCCATTGGGGGTTTGTTGCCGGGTGATTCTCCCTCGTAGGCTTCGCGAGTTATCCCCCACGAATTTGCCCTTTTCCCCTCGTGTTCTTCGTTTCCACCTCCGTGTTCTTCGTGTTCATCCTCTTTTCCCCTCAAATTCGTGAAGATTGGGCCAACCCCCTACATCATATGGTATCAGAGCAAGGGTTGCCACGGATTTTCCTTTGTTTCCACCCCAAATCCATAAAATTTTTCTTTGATTTTGCTAATTTCGAAAATTTCCACCAAAAATAGCCCCAAATTGCTTTTGGATCGATCTGAGATTCTTGTGAGTTTTGTTAGGTTTTGATCCATGGATCCATTGCTATACTTGTTGATCTACCTTACTTTGCGTTCCCATGGCCAAATTCTTTTGATTCCCCCTCCGATTTGGTGTTTTTCGGGCCGTTTTTCCGCCGAAATAGCACTTTTTCGCGTCACGGGAAGGTAGCCCGGCCGGCCTGCAGCCAGGCCTAGGCTGGCCTCTAGGCCGGACCCCCGGCAGAAGCCGCCGGCCTCCAGCCCGGCCCAGGCCGGCCCCCAGGCCGACACCCCTGCAAAATTTTGTTTTAGTCATAACTTTTCACTCCGGACTCCGTTTTTGGTGATTTTCGTCTCAAATCGAAGCTACCGACAAGCTCTACATCACCATAGCGGTTGATCCATCATCTAGTGCCACCATATTTCGTGATCAAGGAAGAGGCATCCCACTCCACGGGTGAAGATCGCCGACGGAAGGTATAACATCCCCAATTCTTCTCCCACCTTGCATTACTTGTTAGCCAAGCCATTTGTGCCTATCTTACCTATTGAGACTAGCTCACCTATGATTGCTTGGGCTTTGCACACTTGATACCTCGTAGTGTTCCGAGCAAACCTAGTATGCGCTAGTTGATATAGTTCTTGTTGGCAAGCAAGTAAGAGGCAAAAGAGAAATAGTGAAAAGAGAATAGAAAAGAATCAAAAAGAGACAAAAAAAGAAAGAGCCTCAATGCCATATCTCTTGTAGGTCGCGCAAGCTCGATGAAAAATTCATAGGTGTGGTATCTTTGTGCAAATCTTGTAGCCCACCAATAATTTGCAATCGAGTTGGTTTCTCTTGCACTTGTATAACTTGAGCTTTAGTCTTCGCTAGGTCCATCACTAGCTCATTTTGGTTGCACAAGTCCCACTTTCCAAAGCGTGTGTTTCTATGTGCTTCACTCCTATCCTTTGAGATCGACTTGTATTTGCTTTGTGGTCATCGTGGTTCTCTACTTGCCTTTACAATATCTTGGTTTCCGGTTGTTCCATTTGCTTTCCACATTTCATACCTATCCACTCATAAGCCGTGTGTGTTCTGGAGTTGCGTTTGGATCTTTGAAATTCAAGTCACCCGCATTCTTGTGTATCGGTTTCTCTTGGCATGGTCCACTAGTTCCAATACTATCTACTAGGTGAGGTTGGTTTCTTAGTTCCTCCCACTCCACACATATATACACTTGTCTTGTGATTGATCATGTCTAGTGAGAGCGGAGCATCCTATGGAGGCCATGATGATGAGAACATGATGAGCGACAACGACTACGGTGCGCCAAGCATGGATGACATCATGAGCGACAACGACTACGGCGCCCCGAGCATGGATGACATGGTGGACCACGACATCGACGACACCTCCACGAGCATGGACTACATGGCGGAGCACCACCACTACTACGACTATGATGCCGCAACCGTCCACGACATGGCGAGCTACACCGACTTCGAGCCCTCAAGCATCAACGTCATGGCGGACCACTACAACGACTACAACTCCAATGATGTGGCGGGACCCTACATGGACTACGACTCCTCAAGGCACGTCAAGGATCTGCCACGCGCTACACATCATGTGGACAATGACACCGACGATGAGCCCCCACTTAGACGATACTCAAGGCCACGAACTCAAGAGCGCCACCGCCATGAAGCACCTACAAGCTCAAGAAGATGGAGCTCAAGGCATCTTCGCCTAGAGGACAAGGAGACTCGCCCTCCTCCTCGTCGTCAAGCTACCTCACCCTCGAGATGGCGGCCAACGCAAAGTGCCTATGCACATGAGTCTTCGTCAAGGAACACCAAAAATCGTCATCGGCGTACGTCTACTCATGATCATCATCGACGTCACTATGAGGACTCAAGCCACTCAAGGCCACGCCATCAAGAAACTACTCCCACATGCAAGTTGGCGGCAAGTACACATCATGAGGAGTCTCTTCCGCGTGCCATAACCAAAAGGGCATCCAAGAGTAGATCACACTCCAAGAAGGACCGGGGCATGCTTCTCAAACTCAAAGCCGACCTCGACAAGTTGAAGACCAAGCTCGACACCGACAATGCCAACTTCGAGATCGAGCAAGCCGAGCTAAAGACCATCCGTGAGGACTTCATCGCCGGCTTATCCAAGTTCTTCAAGCCCTCACACGACTCTTCACCGAGCTTATTGTCCACACCACTACAACATGGTGACCATGAAGATGGCGAGAAGATGGTCGAGCATAGTTTGGAGACCTTGGATTCCCATGCAATGTAGTCCTCCAGGTCATTGGTGCCATGAAACTTAGGAATGACGAGCTTGGGAGGATTGAAACGGTTTTTTGTGATCATCCTCATCATCATCATCATGGTGGCGATGGCGGTCTCGGTGATGATGCCTTGGATGGTGGCGTGGAACATAATCCTCATTGTCTTCAAGATCAACATGATTGTCGGCCAATGGCACTCAGCGGGCTCGATGTGGAGGTAGGTCATGACGATGATGTCGATTATCCCCATGGCGGTGTTGGGGATCCAAGTTAGCATTTGGAATTGGTATCTCTTGTCGATGACGATCTTGATGTTGTTGATGGTCTACGTTTGCTCGAGGTTGAGGCGCTTCTTGACGATGTTGGTCTTGGTGTTGGTGAGGGTCCAAGTTCGCTTGTTGATGAGGTATCTCTTGGCAATGGCGCTCTTGGCGATGACGATGTCCTTGATCATTCTCACTCCGTGCGTGGCTTCTTGCGGTGGAGTGGTGAGAGCTTCGCGAACTTGACCTTGAAGAGCGACTATGATCTCGATCGAGGAGCTTGCTCATGGAATCTTAGATTTGAGCGAAGCGCTCATTGTTTTCACGTTGAGCGGCTTGATGGCGCTCCTCATAGCGGCGTAAGTTGTCGTCGATGTACCTCCAAGGGTCTCCTCTTGCTTGCCGAAGGCGGCATCTTGTTCTTCCCTAGCCATGATAAGACAACACAAGTGATATGTGGAAAATTTGGTGGCTAATAACCGCTCTTACCTTTGGTTGATAGTATTGGACAAGTGGCCTTGCCTTCCGAGACAAAGTTGTCACAAGAGTAAGAGTTGGTTGCTTAGTGATCCAAAAGCGACTCACACACACACTTATGAGGAGCTTAGGTATGGTAAAATGGCAAGAAATCGAAACGAAACCAACGAAAAGGCTATTGCAACAAGTGGAGGATAACCACAAAGATCAAGAAACAAAAGAGACTAACCACACAATCCGAGAAACAAAGGAGACTGACACGTGGAGACAAACGTGGATGATGTGACTATAGGGAGGAGCCACTTGGACCTAACGAAGACTATGCTCGTGCCGCACCACCTCTCGAAGGACAACTAGCTCAAGTGTATGGGAAGGAGCACCCGATTTGCACAAGTGTATCCATTTCTCTATTGGGTATTGGAGCTTGAGGATGACTAGGATCACGGCTCGGCTTTTTTTTTTATGCTTTTGCCCGAGCCGAGTCCGCTACAACTAGATGCTCACAAGATGATGACATGGTCACTTGGTGTCACACTAGTGCAATGCTCACACTATGAAGAGCTAGCTCCTAGGAAAAAGTTTCGCGAAATGAAAAAGGATGTGTCGGAAGCTATACCTTTGATGTCGTCGAGGTAGCGATGAAGCGACACGAAGATGAAGTCGGTGAATAGTCGTGCGGCGGTAGCACCGGCCGAACGGGCGGTAGGACCGATTGCGGGCGGTAGTACCGGCCGTTCGGACGGTAGTACCGCCGGCGACGAATTGCGCGGCACGCTTGGGCTTGGAGCAGAAAAGGCCTCCGGAACACCAACGGAAAGTGGGGAAAGGTCTTAAGCATGAGATCCATGGATCAAAACCACAAATCGCTCACCAAATCGAAAGATCGAACGAAATCCATATGGGCTATATTTTTTTTTGAATTTTCGAAATTGGTATGGGAAAGAAAAATTTTGGTGGGAAAATGGCTAATAAAAGGTGGAAACACGATCCAAATCCGTGGAAACCCTTGCTCTGATACCAAATGATGTAGGGCTAGGCCCGATCTTCACGGATTTGAGGGGGAAACGGGGATGAACACGAAGAACACGAGGGGAAACGAGGGAGATTCATGGGCAAAACACAAGGATAACTAGCAAATCCTGCTAAGAACTCCACCCAACAACAAACCCTCAAAAAGGTAGCCTTTGGATCGAAGAATCAAAGCCAAACTTACTCTTGTTGAAACCGATTGCTCTTACCGGCCGGTCCACCGATCCAATAGAATCACCGTAGTGAAAAGATTGGTTTGCACTACTAGAGACACCGCAGTGAAAGAGTAGCAACAACAAGATCTACCTCAACGAGGCACCCTAGCTACGAGGGAGGAGGAGCATAGCTCACACAAGTCTCAGATTCAGTCTAACCTCGAAATGGGGAAAGTGGAAAGCTATTTATAGTCCATTACAAAACGGGGCAGGAAAGGTGGGGAACCGGCCTGGGGGCCGGCCTAGGCCGGCCTGGAGGCCGGCTGGCTCTGGCGGGGAACCGGCCTGGGGGATACCATATGATGTAGGGGGTTGGCCCGATCTTCATGGATTTGAGGGGGAAAAGTGGATGAACACGAAGAACACGATGAACACGGAGGGGAAACGGGGGAAAAAGGGCAAATCGTGGGGATAACTCACGAAGCCTACAAGGGAGAATCACCAGCAACAAACCCCCAACGGAGCAGCCTCCGGATCCCAAAACCCAAGTCAACAACACGCTTAATGAAACCGATTTCTCTTACCGGCCGGTCCACCGATCCAATAGAATCACCGCAGTGAAAGATTGGTTTGCACTACTAGAGACACCTAAGTGAAAGAGTAGCTACAACAAGAGATTCATCATCCTCCTCGGAGGAACCCATCACGGGAAGGAGCAACGCTCAACTCTAGTTCATTCTTCTCTATCATCTTGGACCTTCTCTTGGTCATCTCCTTGACTCCATTGTGGGCCATCATCCGGGTGGATCCTGAGTATGCACAAGGTACCGGCATGAAGTAGCAAACCATTCAAAGGAAGGTCAAGATCACACATCGAGAGGAGCGAGGTCACCTTTTCATGAAGAGCCTTGACTCTTGATCTTGTCATTGGGCCATTTGGCATGGTGTCCATGGTGTTGTCCACATGTGGGGCTACATCATCTCCCCCCCCCCTTCGGAAAGAGTCGTCTTCGACTCGTCATCCTCTTGAACGCTTGCATCTCCGTGGAAAGGGGATAGGTCGGCGACGTTGAACGTGTCATGCACCAAGTACTTTGAGGTTGGTATGTTGATCTTGTATGCGTTGTCGTTGATGCGCTTGAGCACTTTGAAAGGTCCGTCACCGCGAGGAGCAAGCTTGGATTTCCTTTCATCCGGAAAACGGTCCTTGCGGAGGTGTAGCCACACAAGGTCTCCTTCTTCGAATACCATGGGCTTCTTCAACTTGTTGATCTTGGTGGCTTGGCGCTTTGTGTGCTCCTCTAGAGTTGCTCGTGTTGACTCATGTAATGTCTTCATGTAGTCGGCTCTTTTGTCGACGTCCATGATGAGGGCATCGTGCTGGGCATTGTGATGGTCGGTTGACACTCTAGGACAGGCTATTAAAACGCATGTAATTTGTCTAAGGTTGTGTTAAATTGGGCCTGCGTGCCACTTGTGTTTGGGCCGAACCTGTAACAGGTCGGTTTTGTATTGAGTCCAAGTCCAACTAGGTCGGTACTGTAGCTACAGTACCGCGCTACAGTGCGCCTCACCTCATCCATATAAGGGGCTGAGCGCATTAGGGTTAAGAGACTTGTTATTTTCGAGATTGAATATAAACCAGAAAAGTCCCAATGTTTGGGGGCGCATATCGTTGTGTTTGCTTGCTGATCTTCAAGATCTGATTGTGTACCATGCGTGGGAGTTGATTCCGATCAGTTTCAACATGAGGGATTGAAGAGGGTTCGTTTTAATCTATCTCGGATTCTCTTTGTTTGTTATCTTGTTGCTGTTCTTGATCGCCGTGAAAGATTGGGCCAAAAACCCTATTGGATCACGTTGATCCGTATCATCTTGGTATCAGATTCGTCGGGTTTCTCACGGCGAAATTTGGTTTTGAGATCAGTTTGTTTTGCTTGTGAAGTTTTGCTGCCGGAGGCGTGAAGCCAAAACACCGGTGTTGATTGTTTTGTTGAGTTTGAGAAAGAAGAGGAGGTCGGATCGGCGCAACGCAGTCCAGTTTCCTGCCGCGCGTCCTGCCGCGACACGGTTTCGGTCGATTTTCTCTGCCGCGACACCGAGTTGAGTTCAGTTTCCTGCCGCGAGTCGGATTCCTGCCGCGACACGGTTTCGGCGAGTTTTTCCTGCCGCGACACGGCTTCGGACAGATTTAGACAGTTTTGGTAAAACGGGCATAACTTTTGCATCCGAAGTCCGTTTTCGACGTTCGACCTATGAAACTGCTCAGGGGGAAAATTTCTATCCAACCAAGTTCGTTTTGGTGAAACAAAGAGGCGGAAAGACACGCTGGATTCGCTCAACTATTTCGGAATACTGCAAGTTTTTTCTGCTGTTTGCACAAGATGGTGAATTCGATTGATGGAGAGAATTCAGAGGTTCATGGGGACCAACAAGAGGAGCTGGTCGCACCTGTTTTTGCTGAAGATTTGGCTCCTAATGTCCGAGCTGGATTCGATAACACGTGCGACTATATTCGTCGAAGTCATGCTGCGTTGTCGGCACAAATTACACGGTTAGCTGTCCGGATTGATGCATTGGGTGATGCTCCTGCCCGTGCAGCTGTGCAGCCACCTCCTGCTGCACCACATCGCGACGTCATACCACGTCGGCCTGCTGCCAATTATGATCATCGACAAGGCAATGATGTTGGAGAACTTGCGGATGACGCTGATTATGCACCACAACACCGCCCGTTTGATGTTCGTCCTGCAGGTGCTGGTCATGTTCAGCCACATGCTCGTGATCGTGTTGGTCATGCTGTTCGTGTTCCCGTTGATGATGGTGGTCTTGGACGTATCAAATTGTCCATCCCTCCGTTCTCCGGTGACCGCGGACCTGAGGATTATTTGGAGTGGGAGATGCGTATGGATCAAATATTTGCTACCCACCGTTACTCTGAGGAGAAGAGGCTCCAACTTGCTGCAGTTGAATTCACTGGTTATGTACTGATTTGGTGGACTCAAATTCTGCGTATGCGCACGCGGCCAACGACGTGGATAGGTATGAAAGAACTCATGCGTCGTCGTTTTGTTCCGGAGCACTTCAGGAGGGACATGCACAATAAATTGCAGCGGCTCACTCAAGGTAATAAATCTGTTGATGAGTATTATAAGGAGATGGAGATGTTGATGATACGTACAGAAACAACGGAGGATTCTGAGGCCACGATGTCTCGCTTCTTTCATGGGCTGAACATTGAGGTGCAGGATCGTGTTGAGATGGTACTCTATTATAGTATTGAGGATCTTGTGCACCAAGCTGAGCGTGCAGAGCAACAACTCAAACGTCGCCAAGCTACAGCCCCTGCAAATTCATGGCGTCGTTCCAATACCGAGGCTGCTGGTCCTAGTGCTAAGCCGGCACCTTCTACACGCTCCAATACTATTTCACTTGAGGCGCCAAAATCTGGTGTGTCTAAGGCTGCGTCTTCTCAGTCCACCGCTCATATTGAGTGTTTTACTTGTGGAGGCCGAGGACACATGAGGCGTGAATGCCCTAATGCTAAGAGGGTGATGCTCACACAAGATGGCTATATTTCTGCTAGCGATGAGGAGAAAGCTGATGAGCCGTCTAGTGAGAAATCTGATGACAACGAAGTGTCTGTAGATGGGTATGAACTTGCTGCGAATTGTACAAATCTAATGGTGCAGCGTGTACCAGCAGATCGCATAGAAGGACAAGGGCAGCGATGGAATATTTTTCAAACCCAATGTACAGTCAAAGACACCACTTGCAAGCTCATTATTGATGGTGGCAGCTACACCAATATTGTTAGCAAGAGTTTGGTGGATTCTCTCTCATTACCTACATGGAAACACCCGCAGCCACATTGTGTTGAGTGGTTGTATAATTCAGGGAAGCTAAAGGTAACACATAAGGTGCGCCTGAAATTTGCTGTAGGTACTTATGAGGACACGGTGGTCTGTGACGTTTTGCCTATGGATGCATGTCATGTGCTGCTAGGCCGACCATGGCAATTTGATAGGCGTTCCACTCATGAAGGCAGAACCAATGTTTATTCTTTGTGGCATAATGGCAAGCGTCATGTGCTGCAGCCTATGCTGGACAAGGATATTAAAGTGGATGTGTTTGCTGGGAAGAAGACGGTCCAAAGAATCAAGGGAAAACCGAGGACGGTTTCCATTCAAGTTGGGGGGGATGATGAGGGGAGGATATCTATTCCTGCCATTGCACCATCACCTCCACTTACTATCAAGTTTGGACTCTTTTCTGTTGAGGTACCTCCAGAAGATGAGGTGAAGCCCAATTTCAGAACACCGCCATTTTGATGTTGCAGATTTTGAAGTCACAAGGCGCTGGAGAAGACCTTCCGGCGTTGAGGACAACGCCTTTCCAAGAAGGGGTGGATGATGAGGGCATCGTGCTGGGCATTGTGATGGTCGGTTGACACTCTAGGACAGGCTATTAAAACGCATGTAATTTGTCTAAGGTTGTGTTAAATTGGGCCTGCGTGCCACTTGTGTTTGGGCCGAACCTGTAACAGGTCGGTTTTGTATTGAGTCCAAGTCCAACTAGGTCGGTACTGTAGCTACAGTACCGCGCTACAGTGCGCCTCACCTCATCCATATAAGGGGCTGAGCGCATTAGGGTTAAGAGACTTGTTATTTTCGAGATTGAATATAAACCAGAAAAGTCCCAATGTTTGGGGGCGCATATCGTTGTGTTTGCTTGCTGATCTTCAAGATCTGATTGTGTACCATGCGTGGGAGTTGATTCCGATCAGTTTCAACGTGAGGGATTGAAGAGGGTTCGTTTTAATCTATCTCGGATTCTCTTTGTTTGTTATCTTGTTGCTGTTCTTGATCGCCGTGAAAGATTGGGCCAAAAACCCTATTGGATCACGTTGATCCGTATCAGTCCATGTCGGTGCGCTCGTGTAGAGGAAGTGGTAGGATGTCTAGGGCGGTGTTGGGGTTGAACCCATAGACAACCTCAAACGGGCTTCGCTTGGTCGCCCGGTGGGAGGCACGGTTGTAGGCGAACTCGGCGTGCGGTATGCATTCCTCCCAACCCTTGATGTTTGGCTTGATTAATGCGCGAAGGAGAGTTGATAAGCTTCGATTTACCACCTCGGTTTGGCTGTCTGTTTGTGGGTGGTAAGCGGTGGAGAAGAGGAGCTTGACTCCTAGCTTTGCCATCAATGCCTTCCAAAAGTAGCTTGTGAACTTGACATCGCGGTCCGAAACAATGGTCTTCGGCACTCCATGTAGACAAACGATTTCCCTAAAGAACAAAGTTGCAATGTGTGAAGCATCGTTGGTCTTATTGCAAGGAATAAAGTGTGCCATTTTAGAGAAGCGATCGACAACAACAAATATTGAATCTTTGCCATTCTTTGTGCGAGGTAATCCTAAGACGAAATCCATGCTAATGTCGGACCAAGGTGTGTGTGGTATTGGTAAAGGCATATAAAGACCATGAGAGTTCAACGTGGACTTAGCTTTGAGGCAAGTTGGGCAACGGCGCACCAAGCGCTCCACATCACACGTCATCCGTGGGCAAAAATAGTGTGTAGATAGCATGGCGAGTGTCTTGTCACGTCCAAAGTGTCCCATGAGTCCTCCACTATGTGATTCCTGTAGAAGTAACAAACGGAGCGAGGACTCGGGAATGCATAGTTTGTTAGCATTAAACAAGAAACCCTTGTGCAAGTAGAAATCATCGCAACCTTTGTCAATTGTGCACTTGGTAAAGATAGGACCAAAGAAAGAATCGGAAGCATAGAGTTCTTTAAGGTCATCAAGACCCAAAACATTGATTTCAAGTTGGGTGAGTAAGATCATCTTGCGGGAAAGAGCATCCGCAACTATATTGTCCTTGCCTTTTTTGTACTTCACCACATAGGGAAAAGACTCGATGAATTAAACCCATTTGGCAAGCCTTTTGTTCAAATTGGCTTGGGTTTTCAAATATTTCAAAGATTCATGATCGGAATGGATAACAAACTCTTTGGGCCAAAGGTAGTGTTGCCACACTTCCAAAACACGTACTAAGGCATAGATTTCCTTGTCGTAGATTGGGTAGTTTAGGCGAGCACCATCAAGTTTTTCGCTATAATAGGCAACGGGACGGCCACATTGCATGAGGACGCCACCGATGCCAAGGCCACTAGCGTCACACTCAAGTTCGAAAGTTTTGGAGAAATCCGGCAAAGCAAGTAAAGGAGCTTCGGTCAATCTCTTCTTGAGTTCATTGAAAGCCGATTCTTGAGCATTGCCCCAAGTGAAGGGTACATTCTTTTTGGTAAGCTCATTCAAGGGGCAAGCAATTGTGCTAAAATCTTTCACAAAGCGACGGTAAAACCCAAACAAACCAAGAGCGCTACTAAGTTGAGCAAGGTTAGTTGGCGGTGGCCAATTTGTGATTGCCTCAATCTTAGAAGTGTCAACTTCAATTCCTTTTGAAGAAACTACATAACCCAAAAACACAAGCTTGTCGGTGCATTTCTTGAGGTTGGCAAAAAGGGAAGCATTACGAAGGGCCAACAAAACTTGCTTCACATGGGCGACATGTTCATGTAAGGATTTGCTATACACAAGGATATCATCAAAGTAGACAACCACAAACTTGCCAATGAAAGTGCGCAAGACGTGATTCATAAGACGCATAAATGTTGAAGGAGCATTGGAAAGACCAAAGGGCATGACAAGCCACTCGTAAAGAACAAGTTTTGTTTTAAATGCGGTTTTCCATTCATCTCCTTCATGCATACGGATTTGGTGATAGCCACTTTTCAAATCAATTTTGGAGAAGATAGTGGCACCACTAAGCTCATCTAGCATGTCATCAAGTCGTGGGATAGGATGTCGATACCTCACCGTGATATTGTTGATGGGACGGCAATCCATGCACATTCGGAGTGTGTCGTCTTGCTTGGGGACGAGGATGACCGGAACGGCGCACGGACTCAAGCTTTCACGAACATGTCCCTTGGCGAGGAGTTCTTGAATTTGGCGCTCAATCTCCTTTGTCTCCTCGGGGTTGGTGCAGTATGGCGCTCTATTGGGTAGCGGGGCACCGGGAATGAGGTCGATGCGATGCTCGATTCCACGGAGGGGAGGAAGTCCTTGAGGTAGCTCATCCGGAAAGACATCTTTGAATTCCTGCAAAATAGACAACATAGGCGGAGGAACTTGGGTTAAGTCGTTAGTGTCTTTGCCATCTCCTTTGCATAAGAGCACGAAGTGGAACGTGGATGGGTTTGCTCTCACTTCTCGCATCTCACTTTTGGTGGCTAACAAGACTACGCCGGGACTCACTCTTTTCCCTTTCTCACTCATATTTGGCTTGTGGCTCTCACTCACGTGAATGTGGTTCGCTCTCTCACCACTCAACTCACTAGGGGATTGTTTTTCTTGCGCTCTTACAATTGTCTTGGCGTTGTCGGCGATGATTTGGCTTGGCGTCATTGGGCGGAGCACTAGGATCTTATTGTTCCATTTGAAGCTATAGTAGTTGGTGCGCCCATCATGAGTAGCGGCCTTGTCAAATTGCCAAGGGCGGCCAAGAAGTAAGTGGCAAACCGACATTGGTACCACATCACAATCCACCGTGTCCTCGTAAGAGCCAATCTTGAAGGATACTTGAACCGTGTGTTGGATCCTCACGGTGCCGGAGTCACTTAGCCATTGCACATGGTAAGGATTGGGGTGCTTCTTGTACGTCAAGTTGAGTTTCTCACATAGCTCCTTGCTTGCCAAGTTGTGACAACTCCCACCATCAATGATTACCTTGATTGATTTGCCGTTGATGCCGGCCTTGGTTTGGAACAAGTTGCATCTTTGAGCGTCATCACCTTGGTTGATTGTAGTCAAGACTCGAGTGACAACTAGAGTGGGGTTGGGGTCACCATCACAATAGATGTAGTCATCGTCGTCATCCAAGCTTTGCATCGTGGCCACCTTGTTCAATGCGTGGTACTCATCTTCACTCATGGACTCATAGTCTCCATTGTCATTAACTATCATCACCTTCTTGTTGGTGCATTCAAATGACTTGTGCCCTTGACCTCCACACTTGTAGCAAGTGATATATGACTTGACGGCTTGTGGTGAGGGCATCGTCTTCTTGGAAGTGGTAGTGGGTTGCGGTGTAGAACTTTTGGCATTGCCTTGAGCTTGGACTTGAGTCATGGGTTGTGTTGATGATGAAGCTCTAGTGGCGAAGAAGGACTTGGCCTTGACATACTTGAGCTCTTCGGCGACTTGGCGCTCGGCCTTCAAGGCTTGATGAACGAGCTCAACAAGGTTCTCATAAGGTTGGAATTCCACTATCTTCTTGGTGGGGTACGTGAGGCCGTTCAAGAAACGTGCCATTGATTGTTCCTCGGACTCTACAATGTGTGCACGGGAGAGAGTGGACTCCATCTCCTTGTAGTACTCGTCGACCGTCTTGAGACCTTGCTTGAGTTCTTGTAGCTTCTTGTACAAATCGCGTGCATAATGATGTGGCACAAAGCGCTTGTGCATTTCCTTCTTCATGTCATTCCATGTGTCTATTGGGTCTTCAAAGGATGCTTGGAGTTGTTCCCACCATAGTTGTGCATAGCCTTCAAACTCGAGGGATGCGAGGTCAACTCGTTTGTCTTGCGGCACCTTGTAGACTCGAAATAACTTGGAGACCTTGGATTCCCATGCTATGTAGTCCTCCGGGTCGTTGGTGCCATGGAACTTAGGAATGACGAGCTTGGGAGGATTGAAGCGGTTCTTGTGATCATCCTCATCATCATCATCATGGTGGCGATGGCGGTCTCGGTGACGATGCCTTGGGTGGTGGTGTGGAACATAATCCTCATCATCTTCAATATCAACATGATTGTCGGCCAATGGCACTCGGCGGGCTCGATGTGGAGGAAGATCATGACGATGATGTCGATTGTCCTCATGGCGGTGTGGGGGTTCCAAGTTAACATTTGGAATTGGAATTTCTTGTCGATGGCGATCTTGATGTTGGTGATGGTGTACGATCGCTTGGGGGTGCGGCTCTTCTTGACGATGTTGGTCTTGGTGTTGTTGAGGGTCCATGTTCACTTGTTGATTAGGCATCTCTTGGCGATGGCGCTCTTGGCGATGGCGATGCCCTTGATCATTCTCACTCCGTGCGTGGCTTCTTGCGGTGGAGTGGCGAGAGCTTCGTGAACTTGACCTTGAAGAGCGACTATGATCACGCTCGAGTAGCTTGCTCATGGAATCTTGGATTTGAGCGAAGTGCTCATTGTTTTCATGTTGAGCGGCTTGATGGCGCTCCTCATAGCGACGAAAGTTGTCGTCGATGTACCTCCTAAGGGACTCCGCTTGTTTGCCGAAGTCGGCGTCTTGTTCTTCCCTAGCCATGATAAGCAAACACAAGTGATATGTGGAATATGTGGTGGCTAATAACCGCTCTTACCTTGGTTGATAGTATTGAACCAATGGGCCTGCCTTCCGAGACAAAAGTGTCACAAGAGTAAGAGTTGGTTGATTAGTGATCCAAAAGCGACTCACACACACACTTATGAGGAGCTTAGGTATGGTAAAGTGGCAAGAAATCGAAACGAAACCAACGAAAAGGCTATTGCAATAAGTGGAAGATAACCACAAAGATCAAGAAACAAAAGAGACTAACCACACAATCCGAGAAACAAAGGAGACTCACACGTGGAGACAAACGTGGATGGTGCGACTATAGGGAGGAGCAACTTGGACCTAACGAAGACTATGCTCGTGCCGCACCACCTCTCGAAGGACAACTAGCTCAAGTGTATGGGAAAGAGCAACCGATTTGCACAAGTGTACCCATTTCTCTATTGGTTATTGGAGCTTGAGGATGACTAGGATCACGGCTCGGCTTTTCTCTTTTTTTTTTGAATCTTTTCTATTTCTCTTTTGCTTTTATGCTTTTGCCCGAGCCGAGTCCGCTACAACTAGATGCTCACAAGATTATGATATGGTTACTTGGTGTCACAAAAGTGCAATGCTCACACTATGAAGAGCTAGCTCCTAGGAAAAAGTTTCGCGAAATGGAAAGGGATGTGTCGGAAGCTATACCTTTGATGTCGTCGAGGTAGCGATGAAGCGACACGAAGATGAAGTCGGTGAATAGTCGTGCGGCGGTAGCACCGGCCGAACGGGCGGTAAGACCGATTGCGGGCGGTAGTAACGGCCGTTCGGACGGTAGTACCGCCGGCGACGAATTGCGCGGCACGCTTGGGCTTGGAGCGGAAAAGGCCTCCGGAAAACACCAACGGAAAGTGGGGAAAAGGTCTTAAGCACTCACATGTTTGCACGCGAACCAAAGGAAAGAGCAATTGTTCAATTTGTTCGATGCAAAACATGGACAAGGAAATAGAGGTTGGCCGGAGCCACAACTCTCATGGAAAATGCTCTCAAGAGCTCTTTTTGTCAACTCATGTTCAGTTGAAGTTGACATTATGAAGCATGAGCCATTACACACGAAATTCCATAAAAAGAAATTGTGTGCATGGTACATGAATGCATCATCCATCATGATGCGTCTCGTCATTTGCACATCACCAAACACACCACGTTCAAAATGGAAGTGTGAAGTATGCGGATTGTCAACATGCAAAATGAAGGAAGGAAAATTCTCAACATAGCAAAAGGAACCATCTCCAAAAATTGAGAATGTTATGGGGGCAAACTCATTATCAAGAATTTTATCATCATTGCAAGCAACACATAGGAAAGAGAAATTGTTCGACATATTGCATGCAACAATGGGAGAAAATTGGAAAGATTCATAGCAAGGCATGCATGTGGCAAGATCATCACACATAGGAAATTCCACATGATCAACATTGGTTTGGAACAAGGTATCACATGGGAATATGAAAGAATCATAGGTGACATCAAAAGAAACATCCACATCATGCAAGCAATCACAAGTCATCATGTCCACTAGTGGGATCATGGCATCATCAACACCCATATGCGTACCTTTGTAGTCCCGCTCAAGAGAAGTAGGTGTTGTGGTAGAGGTAGCGGCGTCCATGTAGCCGACTTGTACATCTTCATGTAAGCATGGGGTGGCATCGTCTTCATCCTCCATGTACATCTTCTCCATAAGAGGCACCATCATGTCGAGGCTTGGCGTCTCATCATCCATGGGACCTAGTACAATATGAGAAAACACACTAGAGGTAGCACTCATTCCCTCAAAGTGGAAGCACTCAATCTCGCATATGGTGGAGGCACTCAACTCACTTGCACTCTCACTCAAGTGGGCTAGGTGGCTCTCATGCTCACATGGGATTGGTACCATTTCATCATTCAAGCACATAGGGATAGGCTCGGTAGTCTCAACTCCATTTGCCACCTTGGTTGAAGGGAAACTCCCATGCTCAACCTCTTCACTTGGCTCGCCGTCACAAGTGGTAGCCTCTTCAATGCTCGCCTCCTTGGTCGAAGGGAAAATCCCATGCTCGACCGTCTTCTCGCCATCTTCATGGTCACCATCTTGTAGTGGAGTCGATAATAAGCTCCTTTGATCTTTTTTATTGCAAAAACAGGACAGAAACATGAAGTAAGGGCCTAATTGCAAAAAGATTCGAAAACTGGGTTTTTCTGGAAAAGTTCCAGATCTGGATCTGAGATCTAGATCTGGGTCTTTTGCCACCGGGTGGAAAACTACACACTGAGGATGACAGGTGGGACCAGGTGGGTCTGTACTCAGAAGAGGATCATTAGGTTCTTGATAATGTCTTCTCTAAAATGGACCTAAGAATGGGCTATCACCAAATAAAAATCAGGAAAGAAGATATCCCTAAAACAGCCTTCACCACTCGCTACGGTCTCTACGAGTACACCGTGATGTCCTTCGGTCTCACAAATGCTCTAGCAACCTTCTCTCGTCTAATGAACTCTGTCTTCATGGAGTACCTCGACAAGTTCGTGGTGGTCTATCTCGACGATATCCTCATCTACTCCAAGTCCGATGAAGAGCATGCGGAACATCTTCGCCTCGTCCTCACAAAACTCCGAGAACAGCGTCTCTATGCCAAGTTCTCCAAGTGCGAGTTCTGGCTTCCTGAAGTCACCTATCTTGGGCATGTCATCTCTGGAGAAGGCACCGCTGTTAACCCAGAAAGAGTCCAAGCAATTCTCGACTGGCCTACTCCCAAAACAGTCAAGCAACTCAGAAGCCTCCTAGGTATGGCCGGCTACTGTCGCCGCTATATCGAAAACTTCTCCAAAATCACAAAGCCTCTCACCGAACTCCTCAAGAAAGACAAGAAATTCATCTGGAGTCCCGCATGCGAAGAAAGCTTCCAGCTCATAAAGAAAAAGCTCACCACTACTCCTGTCCTAGTAGCACCTGACACCTCCAAGCCTTTCCAAGTCTTCTGTGATGCCTCTCTCCAAGGACTAGGCGGAGTCCTCATGCAAAACCGTCAAGTCGTCGCTTACACTTCTCGCCAGTTGCGCCCTCACTAGCTCAACTATCCTACTCACGATCTTGAACTTGCTGCCGTTGTGCATGCCCTCAAAACATGGCGACACTATCTCATGGGCAACACTTGTGAAATCTACACCGACCACCAAAGCCTCAAGTACCTCTTCACTCAGCCAGATCTGAACCTCAGGCAAAGAAGATGGATCGAGACCATCAAAGACTTCGACCTCACCCTCAACTACACCCCAGGCAAGGCTAATGTCATGGCCGATGCCCTCAGTCGCAAATCTTATTGCAACAACCTCATGATCAAGGAAAGCCAACCTGAACTCCATGAGGAATTCCGCAAGCTAAACCTCGAAATTGTTCCTCAAGGTTACCTTGCAAGTCTCACAGTCACTCCCACTCTCGAGGATAAAATCCGAGAAGCTCAGCTTCGTGATCCTTCTGTCAAGAAAATAAAGGAGAATGTTCTCCTTGGCACGGCAAAGTATAAGTGCTTTTCTCTTGACAACAATGGAACAGTGCGATTTGAAGGACGCATTGTGGTTCCCAAACTCGAAACCTTAAGAGAGCTAATCCTCAAAGAAGCTCATGACACTCCTCTTTCTATCCATCCGGGAAGCACCAAAATGTATCAAGATCTCAGGCAAGTCTATTGGTGGACCAGAATGAAGCGTCAAATTGCTCGCTATGTCTCAGAATGTGATGTCTGTCGCAGAGTCAAGGCAGAACATCAAAGACCACCAGGATTGTTGCAACCGTTGAAAATTCCTGAGTGGAAATGGGACAAAATTGAAATGGACTTCATCACAGGTTTTCCTAAGTCCAAGAAAGGCAATGATGCAATCTTTGTTGTCATCGACCGTCTCTCCAAGGTCGCTCACTTCTTCCCGGTCAAGGAATCGATCTCAGCAGTCCAGTTGGCAGAGCTTTACGCCACAAAGATCGTTCCTCTTCACGGTGTTCCGTTGGAAATCAGTTCTGATCGTGGAAGTCTTTTCACCTCAAGGTTCTGGAAAAGCTTTCAGGAAGCAATGGGCACAAAACTCCTGTTCAGCACAGCTTACCACCCTCAGACTAGTGGTCAAGTGGAAAGAGTCAATCAAATCCTTGAGGATATGCTCAGAGCCTGTGTTATCTCCTTCGGCTTGAAATGGGAAGATTGCCTCCCATATGCTGAGTTCTCCTACAACAACAGCTACCAAGCAAGTTTGGGCATGGCCCCCTTTGAAGTTCTCTATGGCCGCAAGTGCCGCACTCCTCTCAACTGGTCTGAAACTGGAGAACGTCAACTCTTTGGTCCTGACATCATACAAGAGGCGGAAGAAAAAGTTCGCATCATTCGAGAGAACTTGAAAATTGCTCAGACACGGCAGAAAAGCTACTATGACATTAAGCACAGAGATATGGTCTATGCTCCTGGTGATCTCGCTTACCTTCGTGTCACTCCCCTGAGAGGCACTCACCGCTTTGGTATCAAAGGCAAGTTAGCTCCGAGATACATTGGTCCTTTTCCAGTTCTTTCCAAACGTGGAGAATTGGCCTACCGGTTGGAACTTCCGGAAAAGCTCTCCAAGGTACACGATGTCTTTCACGTGTCCCAACTCAAGAAGTGCTTCAAAGATCCAGGCCGTGCAGTTGATCACGAGACGATCGATCTTCAAGAAGACCTCACCTATCATGAGCATCCTGTTTGTATCCTTGACGAGGCTGAACGTCGCACCCGCAACAAGTCCGTCAAGTTTCTCAAGGTGCAATGGTCTCACCACTCCGACAAAGAGGCAACATGGGAACGCGAAGATCACCTTCGATCCGAGTATCCCGACCTTTTCACTCCTTAGGAATCTCGGGGCGCGATTCCTTCGAGGGGGGCGAGTTGTAACATCCCAAAAGTAATCCCCTCTAACTTCCATGTTTGTTTTCAATTATTGCATCATCATAACATCATCTTAGTGGTTGCATTTGTGGTTTTGCAAAAATAAAAGAAAACAAATAAAAATGAGTTGCTTTCATATGTTATCACATCCAATACTATTTTCTAAATTGCAAAAACAAATAATTTAACAACCAAAAAAAAAACTATTTTTGGACAAAGCAAATTAAAATGTTATTTTGGTTTTACAATTTAACCAACATTTTATGTTGGGAAAAATCAAAACCCTAAATTTTACTTTTGTTTTTATCTCTTTTCTTCTCTTCTCAAATTCTGTCAAAAAGAAGAAAAATAACCAAAACAAAAAAAAACAGGAGCTGGACCGAAGCCCAGCTCTCCTCCCTCTCCTTCCCTCTCTTCCTCTCCTTCTTGGCCCAGCCGGAGCAGCCCACCAGCCCAGCATCATCCTTGGCTTCTTCTCCGTACGAGAGCACGCCACCCTCGCGCGCCTGCCGTCGCCCGCGTCCGCGCCTCCCATGCCACCTCGCCCCTGCTTTTCCTCTATAAAGCAACCAGCCGGCCCCTCTCCCAACTCCAACCCTAGCCTCCCTCCTTTCCCTGCCGCCGCCACCATCCATCTCCTCTTCTTCTCTCCTTCCCCCTCCGTTCCATCACCTTCCCGAGCACCACCTCCACAAAAACCAGCCGGAGAAGAAGCTTCGTCGCCATGGAGGACGCGCCAGACTAGCAGCAGAGGAGGAGCACGCCTGCGTCGTCGACGACCACGCGCAGGAGCGGGATCCCGAGGAGTAGACACAAGGCCGGCGACCTCTTCTTCCCCGACATCGTCTTCGTCTTCTTCCCGAGCACGGCATCGTCTACCCCTGCACCACGTCGCCATCCGTCGTCCACCTCGTCGCCGATCTACGCCTCTCCGGCCTAGGGTGAGCACGCCGCCGCCGATCCGGCCTTTCTCCGCTCTCCCCTTGCTCTGGACGGTCGCCTTCGCGCGTCGTCGGTCCCCTGTTGCCAGTTCTCGCCATGTCAAGCACAGACAGCTCGACCACGAGCTCGTGCTGTCTCCTCTGCTCGAGCCTTGCACGAGCTGCACGCACACGCACACCAGCACCCGCACGCGCACGCACGTCTCAACCGCGCCGCCAGATCATGGTCACCGTCGGCCGTGCTCATCGCCGTTGTTGCCTGACGCCGGATGTCTGAAACCTGTTTCTGTTTTCAGTTTCAGTTAACCGCTGTCGAACACCTCTAGTGGATTCAGATCTACAACTTGACAACATCACCGCACAGCCCAACTGGTCCTTGTCCCTGTCACGCTTGATCGATCCAGGGATCGATTCCCAGTTCGGCCGAATAAGCCACCCCTCTTTTTCTTTTATTTCTTCCGGCCTGACAAGTGGACCCCCTGGTCCCACCTGTCATCCTCCGTGTGTAGTTTTCCACCCGGTGGCAAAAGACCCAGATCTAGATCTCAGATCCAGATCTGGAACTTTCCAGAAAAACCCAGTTTTCGAATCTTTTTGCAATTAGGCCCTTACTTCATGTTTCTGTCCTGTTTTTGCAATAAATAAATACCACATGTATCAGTTGTCAAATTTGCAATAAAAATATGTTTTGAACTCAGAAAATTGTAATCTGTTCAAATATAATTTTTTTTAGATTTTTGGAATTATTTTAAATGGCTAAAAATAAATAAAACTTTTGCTAATTAATTAACCTTGTAAAATGCATAACTTTTGTTTTACAATTCCAAAAATTATGAATTTTATATCAAATTAAAGCTAAAAACATAATCTGTCTAAATCTAATTTTTCATGCATTTAATGAGCAACTTAACTTTCGGGCTAAATGAAAATGCAATTATTTGAATTAATTAAATGCCTCAAATGACTAATTTGGTAAATTAAAATTGCTAAACCCTAATTAAATTTGCCTAATAAAATGTTTAGCATTTAAATTGCTGCATAATTAAATTTGTCATGTCATCATGCTTGATTGAATGCATTTGTATTGATTATGCCTTTGTTATGTTTTGGGGATACCGTAGACGACGACGTTGCTGAGTACCCCGACACCTCCGAGGATCTTGCCCAGTACCAGGCTACTGAGCCATCAGGCAAGCAGCCCCTCCCCAACTTTCTCATGTGATGCCTATTCCTGTCTTGCATTCTTTAGGACTTTCGTTCTGTTGTGTCTTACGATTCCTATTAGAATTGCATAGCCTGATAGAAGTCCAGTTATTCCTGATATGCCTGCCTATATCCTATGCTTGTTCCCAGTTACTATCTACTAGCATGCTTAGGAGTTGATTGTGGTCTATCACATGTTTAGCTGGTATATCTTAATAATTGAAGACTTGCTATGTGGGAATCACTTTATTAAATTAAAGATAAGGCACCGGCGGAAGGCCAAATATGGTGTTTTGTTCTGCTAGTGTCGCCTAGGAAAAACCGTTCTTTTCCGCTTATCCAAGAATGAGCGCCCTACCCACACGTGGGAAGACTTATGGAACCCCCCGCAACTCAGTACCGGATCTGCTATATTGGTTAGGGAGCCACAACTAGTTCGGGTGTTTACCATTTGGAGCATATCATAGAAAGAAAAGCATGATGAGGATGAGTGACGCATATAGGTGCGGTATGATGCGAAGTGGCCGGCTCATGGTAGTTTGTGCCACCTAGTGCGTAGACGCAAACGTTTGGGCCCACAAAGGAGTTTCGGCCGGGCTCTCGACGTGGATCAGTCTCAGATAGGTGGCTCTCTATCCAATGTAGTAGTGAAGGGGAAGGTCGTGTTGAGATACCTTTTGCCTTTGTGGCGTGTGGTTGATCGAACGTGTATGGTTACATTTGGGCACCCCTGCAGGGTTAAATCTTTTCGAAAAGCCGAGTCCGCGGTTATGGACGACTTGGGTAATGTGCTGGCTAAAAAGATCATAGACATCACCGTATATCTTAAATAGCTAAATTGACTAGTAAATAGCCATATTCGAATAATAAACTTGCTAAAACTTGATCAACGTGTGAGTGTCCGGACTTCTTCCTCGTGGGTATATGAAACGATGGAGTCGTCTTAGGACGGGTATTGTTTGGTGAGTAGTTTAGCCCAGTAGTGCCAGCGCTCTCTTCCCTTATTCTAATTAGACGCCAGTTGTAGCGTGTCTTCTGTAGTGGTTAGGTGCTACTGCTGCAAGTCCACCATACAGCCATCCTTCTACCAAATTGCATGTGCACCGTTCTTTCGTTTACCCTTGTGCGTAAGACTTGCTGAGTACCCCCGTACTCATACCATCGGGTGTCCGGTGCCCGTATTTTTCACCGATGCAGGAGCGACAGCAGAGTTCGACGATCCAGACGGAGGCTACTTCGTAGAGTTCGACGCTGACTACGACGAGTAGATCGAGATCCTAGGCGGCAGCCTGAGACACCATGGGCGGGTTCACCTCTTTTATTTTCCGGCCTCTGGCCTTTGATGTAGTCTGTACTCAGACGAGTGTTATGCTTCCGCTGTATTCGGGACGTATGATCCCCTGTGATGTAATAAAAGTATTTGAAACTATGTTAGTTATCCTTTTGTGTCGTACTTGTTCTTGTAATGATTTCCAAATTGTGGTTCCGCTTGTGAAACGTGGTTTTCGCTAAGTGGGGCTTACAAATTGGTATCAGAGCATGGACCGCCTTTAGGAGCCTTTTTCTACTGGTCGCAGTTGAGTCTAGAAATTATTTTAGTAGTTATTAAGGAAAAATTAAACGCGAGAGTAGGAACTCTGTTCTCTTTATTTCTTTGTCAACCTCCGCACAATCAAGAACAAATATCCTCTTCCCCGAATAAATGATCTCTTCGATCAACTTGCCGGTGCAAAGGTCTTCTCTAAAATGGACCTAAGAATGGGCTATCACCAAATAAAAATCAGGAAAGAAGATATCCCTAAAACAGCCTTCACCACTCGCTACGGTCTCTACGAGTACACCGTGATGTCCTTCGGTCTCACAAATGCTCCAGCAACCTTCTCTCGTCTCATGAACTCTGTCTTCATGGAGTACCTCGACAAGTTCGTGGTGGTCTATCTCGACGATATCCTCATCTACTCCAAGTTCGATGAAGAGCATGCGGAACATCTTCGCCTCGTCCTCACAAAACTCCGAGAACAGCGTCTCTATGCCAAGTTCTCCAAGTGCGAGTTCTGGCTTCCTGAAGTCACCTATCTTGGGCATGTCATCTCTGGAGAAGGCACCGCTGTTAACCCAGAAAGAGTCCAAGCAATTCTTGACTGGCCTACTCCCAAAACAGTCAAGCAACTCAGAAGCCTCCTAGGTATGGCCGGCTACTATCGCCGCTATATCGAAAACTTCTCCAAAATCACAAAGCCTCTCACCGAACTCCTCAAGAAAGACAAGAAATTCATCTGGAGTCCCGCATGCGAAGAAAGCTTCCAGCTCATAAAGAAAAAGCTCACCACTACTCCTGTCCTAGTAGCACCTGACACCTCCAAGCCTTTCCAAGTCTTCTGTGATGCCTCTCTCCAAGGACTAGGCGGAGTCCTCATGCAAAACCGTCAAGTCGTCGCTTACACTTCTCGCCAGTTGCGCCCTCACGAGCTCAACTATCCTACTCACGATCTTGAACTTGCTGCCGTTGTGCATGCCCTCAAAACATGGCGACACTATCTCATGGGCAACACTTGTGAAATCTACACCGACCACCAAAGCCTCAAGTACCTCTTCACTCAGCCAGATCTGAACCTCAGGCAAAGAAGATGGATCGAGACCATCAAAGACTTCGACCTCACCCTCAACTACACCCCAGGCAAGGCTAATGTCATGGCCGATGCCCTCAGTCGCAAATCTTATTGCAACAACCTCATGATCAAGGAAAGCCAACCTGAACTCCATGAGGAATTCCGCAAGCTAAACCTCGAAATTGTTCCTCAAGGTTACCTTGCAAGTCTCACAGTCACTCCCACTCTCGAGGCTAAAATCCGAGAAGCTCAGCTTCGTGATCCTTCTGTCAAGAAAATAAAGGAGAATGTTCTCCTTGGCACGGCAAAGTATAAGTGCTTTTCTCTTGACAACAATGGAACAGTGCGATTTGAAGGACGCATTGTGGTTCCCAAACTCGAAACCTTAAGAGAGCTAATCCTCAAAGAAGCTCATGACACTCCTCTCTCTATCCATCCGGGAAGCACCAAAATGTATCAAGATCTCAGGCAAGTCTATTGGTGGACCAGAATGAAGCGTCAAATTGCTCGCTATGTCTCAGAATGTGATGTCTGTCGCAGAGTCAAGGCAGAACATCAAAGACCACCAGGATTGTTGCAACCGTTGAAAATTCCTGAGTGGAAATGGGACAAAATTGAAATGGACTTCATCACAGGTTTTCCTAAGTCCAAGAAAGGCAATGATGCAATCTTTGTTGTCATCGACCGTCTCTCCAAGGTCGCTCACTTCTTCCCGGTCAAGGAATCGATCTCAGCAGTCCAGTTGGCAGAGCTTTACGCCACAAAGATCGTTCCTCTTCACGGTGTTCCGTTGGAAATCAGTTCTGATCGTGGAAGTCTTTTCACCTCAAGGTTCTGGAAAAGCTTTCAGGAAGCAATGGGCACAAAACTCCTGTTCAGCACAGCTTACCACCCTCAGACTAGTGGTCAAGTGGAAAGAGTCAATCAAATCCTTGAGGATATGCTCAGAGCCTGTGTTATCTCCTTCGGCTTGAAATGGGAAGATTGCCTCCCATATGCTGAGTTCTCCTACAACAACAGCTACCAAGCAAGTTTGGGCATGGCCCCCTTTGAAGTTCTCTATGGCCGCAAGTGCCGCACTCCTCTCAACTGGTCTGAAACTGGAGAACGTCAACTCTTTGGTCCTGACATCATACAAGAGGCGGAAGAAAAAGTTCGCATCATTCGAGAGAACTTGAAAATTGCTCAGACACGGCAGAAAAGCTACTATGACATTAAGCACAGAGATATGGTCTATGCTCCTGGTGATCTCGCTTACCTTCGTGTCACTCCCCTGAGAGGCACTCACCGCTTTGGTATCAAAGGCAAGTTAGCTCCGAGATACATTGGTCCTTTTCCAGTTCTTTCCAAACGTGGAGAATTGGCCTACCGGTTGGAACTTCCGGAAAAGCTCTCCAAGGTACACGATGTCTTTCACGTGTCCCAACTCAAGAAGTGCTTCAAAGATCCAGGCCGTGCAGTTGATCACGAGACGATCGATCTTCAAGAAGACCTCACCTATCATGAGCATCCTGTTTGTATCCTTGACGAGGCTGAACGTCGCACCCGCAACAAGTCCGTCAAGTTTCTCAAGGTGCAATGGTCTCACCACTCCGACAAAGAGGCAACATGGGAACGCGAAGATCACCTTCGATCCGAGTATCCCGACCTTTTCACTCCTTAGGAATCTCGGGGCGCGATTCCTTCGAGGGGGGCGAGTTGTAACATCCCAAAAGTAATCCCCTCTAACTTCCATGTTTGTTTTCAATTATTGCATCATCATAACATCATCTTAGTGGTTGCATTTGTGGTTTTGCAAAAATAAAAGAAAACAAATAAAAATGAGTTGCTTTCATATGTTATCACATCCAATACTATTTTCTAAATTGCAAAAACAAATAATTTAACAACCAAAAAAAAACTATTTTTGGACAAAGCAAATTAAAATGTTATTTTGGTTTTACAATTTAACCAACATTTTATGTTGGGAAAAATCAAAACCCTAAATTTTACTTTTGTTTTTATCTCTTTTCTTCTCTTCTCAAATTCTGTCAAAAAGAAGAAAAATAACCAAAACAAAAAAAAACAGGAGCTGGACCGAAGCCCAGCTCTCCTCCCTCTCCTTCCCTCTCTTCCTCTCCTTCTTGGCCCAGCCGGAGCAGCCCACCAGCCCAGCATCATCCTTGGCTTCTTCTCCGTACGAGAGCACGCCACCCTCGCGCGCCTGCCGTCGCCCGCGTCCGCGCCTCCCATGCCACCTCGCCCCTGCTTTTCCTCTATAAAGCAACCAGCCGGCCCCTCTCCCAACTCCAACCCTAGCCTCCCTCCTTTCCCTGCCGCCGCCACCATCCATCTCCTCTTCTTCTCTCCTTCCCCCTCCGTTCCATCACCTTCCCGAGCACCACCTCCACAAAAACCAGCCGGAGAAGAAGCTTCGTCGCCATGGAGGACGCGCCAGACTAGCAGCAGAGGAGGAGCACGCCTGCGTCGTCGACGACCACGCGCAGGAGCGGGATCCCGAGGAGTAGACACAAGGCCGGCGACCTCTTCTTCCCCGACATCGTCTTCGTCTTCTTCCCGAGCACGGCATCGTCTACCCCTGCACCACGTCGCCATCCGTCGTCCACCTCGTCGCCGATCTACGCCTCTCCGGCCTAGGGTGAGCACGCCGCCGCCGATCCGGCCTTTCTCCGCTCTCCCCTTGCTCTGGACGGTCGCCTTCGCGCGTCGTCGGTCCCCTGTCGCCGGTTCCGCCATGTCGAGCACAGACAGCTCGACCACGAGCTCGTGCTGTCTCCTCTGCTCGAGCCTTGCACGAGCTGCACGCACACGCACACCAGCACCCGCACGCGCACGCACGTCTCAACCGCGCCGCCAGATCATGGTCACCGTCGGCCGTGCTCATCGCCGTTGTTGCCTGACGCCGGATGTCTGAAACCTGTTTCTGTTTTCAGTTTCAGTTAACCGCTGTCGAACACCTCTAGTGGATTCAGATCTACAACTTGACAACATCACCGCACAGCCCAACTGGTCCTTGTCCCTGTCACGCTTGATCGATCCAGGGATCGATTCCCAGTTCGGCCGAATAAGCCACCCCTCTTTTTCTTTTATTTCTTCCGGCCTGACAAGTGGACCCCCTGGTCCCACCTGTCATCCTCAGTGTGTAGTTTTCCACCCGGTGACAAAAGACCCAGATCTAGATCTCAGATCCAGATCTGGAACTTTTCCAGAAAAACCCAGTTTTCGAATCTTTTTGCAATTAGGCCCTTACTTCATGTTTCTGTCCTGTTTTTGCAATAAATAAATACCACATGTATCAGTTGTCAAATTTGCAATAAAAATATGTTTTGAACTCAGAAAATTGTAATCTGTTCAAATATAATTTTTTTTAGATTTTTGGAATTATTTTAAATGGCTAAAAATAAATAAAACTTTTGCTAATTAATTAACCTTGTAAAATGCATAACTTTTGTTTTACAATTCCAAAAATTATGAATTTTATATCAAATTAAAGCTAAAAACATAATCTGTCTAAATCTAATTTTTCATGCATTTAATGAGCAACTTAACTTTCGGGCTAAATGAAAATGCAATTATTTGAATTAATTAAATGCCTCAAATGACTAATTTGGTAAATTAAAATTGCTAAACCCTAATTAAATTTGCCTAATAAAATGTTTAGCATTTAAATTGCTTCATAATTAAATTTGTCATGTCATCATGCTTGATTGAATGCATTTGTATTGATTATGCCTTTGTTATGTTTTGGGGTTACCGTAGACGACGACGTTGCTGAGTACCCCGACACCTCCGAGGATCTTGCCCAGTACCAGGCTACTGAGCCATCAGGCAAGCAGCCCCTCCCCAACTTTTTCATGTGATGCCTATTCCTGTCTTGCATGCTTTAGGACTTTCGTTCTGTTGTGTCTTACGATTCCTATTAGAATTGCATAGCCTGATAGAAGTCCAGTTATTCCTGATATGCCTACCTATATCCTATGCTTGTTTCCGGTTACTAGCATGCTTAGGAGTTGATTGTGGTCTATCACATGTTTAGCTGGTATATCTTAATAATTGAAGACTTGCTATGTGGGAATCACTTTATTATATTAAAGATAAGGCACCGGCGGAAGGCCAATTATGGTGTTTTGTTCTGCTAGTGTCGCCTAGGAAAAACCGTTCTTTTCCGCTTATCCAAGAATGAGCGCCCTACCCACACGTGGGAAGACTTATGGAACCCCCCGCAACTCAGTACCGGATCTTCTATATTGGTTAGGGAGCCACAACTAGTTCGGGTGTTTACCATTTGGAGCATATCATAGAAAGATCAGCATGATGAGGATGAGTGACGCATATAGGTGCGGTATGATGCGAAGTGGCCGGCTCATGGTAGTTTGTGCCACCTAGTGCGTAGACGCAAACGTTTGGGCCCACAAAGGAGTTTCGGCCGGGCTCTCGACGTGGATCAGTCTCAGATAGGTGGCTCTCTATCCAATGTAGTAGTGAAGGGGAAGGTCGTGTTGATATACCTTTTGCCTTTGTGGCGTGTGGTTGATCGAATGTGTATGGTTACATTTGGGCACCCCTGCAGGATTAAATCTTTTCGAAAAGCCGAGTCCGCGGTTATGGACGACTTGGGTAATGTGCTGGCTAAAAAGATCATAGACATCACCTTATATCTTAAATAGCTAAATTGACTAGTAAATAGCCATATTCGAATAATAAACTTGCTAAAACTTGATCAACGTGTGAGTGTCCGGACTTCTTCCTCGTGGGTATATGAAACGATGGAGTCGTCTTAGGACGGGTATTGTTTGGTGAGTAGTTTAGCCCAGTAGTGCCAGCGCTCTCTTCCCTTATTCTAATTAGACGCCAGTTGTAGCGTGTCTTCTGTAGTGGTTAGGTGCTGCTGCTGCAAGTCCACCATACAGCCATCCTTCTACCAAATTGCATGTGCACCGTTCTTTCGTTTACCCTTGTGCGTAAGACTTGCTGAGTACCCCCGTACTCATACCATCGGGTGTCTGGTGCCCGTATTTTTCACCGATGCAGGAGCGACAGCTAAATATGGCAACGGGGCCACTAACCACTGGTTATTGCTCAACCAAAACCATCCCCACGTAACAAAGTTGTTCCCATCCCCATCCCCATTAACTATCACGGGGACTGTTTTCCTACCATCCCCATCCCCACCGGGTAGCAAATAACCAACGGTTTCCCCATCCCCATGGAAAACGAGGGTGTCGGCATGCGGTGGAGAAGAAATGTGAAGCTCTCTATCGGGATTTCGACATAGGCGTGCGTATGTGTGCTGTGCGGGCTGTGGCGGCTAGGGTCGGGAGGGGAAAACGAGCATAGGGTATGGCTACATGGGTGGGAATTAGGGTTTTCGTCACATACGCACCTCTCTATAACCTCGAGCCCACATGTCATGTGTCCTAGCGGGGAATTCATGGGTACCAGATATGGATAATGGTGTCCCACAACCATCCCCGTATACCCAATGGGGAGGGTTTCGTCTTTGTTAAGAGCCCCACGTGGATTAAACTCCAACCAAAACCGTCCCCTAATAGGTGAATTAACCACCGGGGATCGGGGAACGGGGCCCCATTGCCACATTTAGCGACAGCAGAGTTCGACGATCCAGATGGAGGCTACTTCGTAGAGTTCGACGCTGACTACGACGAGTAGATCGAGATCCTAGGCGGCAGCCTGAGACACCATGGGCGGGTTCACCTCTTTTATTTTCCGGCCTCTGGCCTTTGATGTAGTCTGTACTCAGACGAGTGTTATGCTTCCGCTGTATTCGGGACGTATGATCCCCTGTGATGTAATAAAAGTATTTGTAACTATGTTTATTTATCCTTTTGTGTCGTACTTGTTCTTGTAATGATTTCCAAATTGTGGTTCCGCTTGTGAAACGTGGTTTTCGCTAAGTGGGGCTTACAAATTGGTATCAGAGCATGGACCGCCTTTAGGAGCCTTTTTCTACTGGTCGCAGTTGAGTCTAGAAATTATTTTAGTAGTTATTAAGGAAAAACTAAACGCGAGAGTAGGAACTCTGTTCTCTTTATTTCTTTGTCAACCTCCGCACAATCAAGAACAAATATCCTCTTCCCCGAATAAATGATCTCTTCGATCAACTTGCCGGTGCAAAGGTCTTCTCTAAAATGGACCTAAGAATGGGCTATCACCAAATAAAAATCAGGAAAGAAGATATCCCTAAAACAGCCTTCACCACTCGCTACGGTCTCTACGAGTACACCGTGATGTCCTTCGGTCTCACAAATGCTCCAGCAACCTTCTCTCGTCTCATGAACTCTGTCTTCATGGAGTACCTCGACAAGTTCGTGGTGGTCTATCTCGACGATATCCTCATCTACTCCAAGTCCGACGAAGAGCATGCTGAACATCTGCGCCTTGTCCTCACAAAACTCCGAAAACAGCGTCTCTATGCCAAGTTCTCCAAGTGCGAGTTCTGGCTTCCTGAAGTCACCTATCTTGGGCATGTCATCTCTGGAGAAGGCACCGCTGTTAACCCAGAAAGAGTCCAAGCAATTCTTGACTGGCCTACTCCCAAAACAGTCAAGCAACTCAGAAGCCTCCTAGGTATGGCCGGCTACTGTCGCCGCTATATCGAAAACTTCTCCAAAATCACAAAGCCTCTCACCGAACTCCTCAAGAAAGACAAGAAATTCATCTGGAGTCCCGCATGCGAAGAAAGCTTCCAGCTCATAAAGAAAAAGCTCACCACTACTCCTGTCCTAGTAGCACCTGACACCTCCAAGCCTTTCCAAGTCTTCTGTGATGCCTCTCTCCAAGGACTAGGCGGAGTCCTCATGCAAAACCGTCAAGTCGTCGCTTACACTTCTCGCCAGTTGCGCCCTCACGAGCTCAACTATCCTACTCACGATCTTGAACTTGCTGCCGTTGTGCATGCCCTCAAAACATGGCGACACTATCTCATGGGCAACACTTGTGAAATCTACACCGACCACCAAAGCCTCAAGTACCTCTTCACTCAGCCAGATCTGAACCTCAGGCAAAGAAGATGGATCGAGACCATCAAAGACTTCGACCTCACCCTCAACTACACCCCAGGCAAGGCTAATGTCATGGCCGATGCCCTTAGTCGCAAATCTTATTGCAACAACCTCATGATCAAGGAAAGCCAACCTGAACTCCATGAGGAATTCCGCAAGCTAAACCTCGAAATTGTTCCTCAAGGTTACCTTGCAAGTCTCACAGTCACTCCCACTCTCGAGGATAAAATCCGAGAAGCTCAGCTTCGTGATCCTTCTGTCAAGAAAATAAAGGAGAATGTTCTCCTTGGCACGGCAAAGTATAAGTGCTTTTCTCTTGACAACAATGGAACAGTGCGATTTGAAGGACGCATTGTGGTTCCCAAACTCGAAACCTTAAGAGAGCTAATCCTCAAAGAAGCTCATGACACTCCTCTTTCTATCCATCCGGGAAGCACCAAAATGTATCAAGATCTCAGGCAAGTCTATTGGTGGACCAGAATGAAGCGTCAAATTGCTCGCTATGTCTCAGAATGTGATGTCTGTCGCAGAGTCAAGGCAGAACATCAAAGACCACCAGGATTGTTGCAACCGTTGAAAATTCCTGAGTGGAAATGGGACAAGATTGAAATGGACTTCATCACAGGTTTTCCTAAGTCCAAGAAAGGCAATGATGCAATCTTTGTTGTCATCGACCGTCTCTCCAAGGTCGCTCACTTCTTCCCGGTCAAGGAATCGATCTCAGCAGTCCAGTTGGCAGAGCTTTACGCCACAAAGATCGTTCCTCTTCACGGTGTTCCGTTGGAAATCAGTTCTGATCGTGGAAGTCTTTTCACCTCAAGGTTCTGGAAAAGCTTTCAGGAAGCAATGGGCACAAAACTCCTGTTCAGCACAGCTTATCACCCTCAGACTAGTGGTCAAGTGGAAAGAGTCAATCAAATCCTTGAGGATATGCTCAGAGCCTGTGTTATCTCCTTCGGCATGAAATGGGAAGATTGCCTCCCGTATGCTGAGTTCTCCTACAACAACAGCTACCAAGCAAGTTTGGGCATGGCCCCCTTTGAAGTTCTCTATGGCCGCAAGTGCCGCACTCCTCTCAACTGGTCTGAAACTGGAGAACGTCAACTCTTTGGTCCCGACATCATACAAGAGGCGGAAGAAAAAGTTCGCATCATTCGAGAGAACTTGAAAATTGCTCAAACACGGCAGAAAAGCTACTATGACAGCAAGCACAGAGATATGGTCTATGCTCCTGGTGATCTCGCTTACCTTCGTGTCACTCCCCTGAGAGGTACTCACCGCTTTGGTATCAAAGGCAAGTTAGCTCCGAGATACATTAGTCCTTTTCCAGTTCTTTCCAAACGTGGAGAATTGGCCTACCGGTTGGAACTTCCGGAAAAGCTCTCCAAGGTACACGATGTCTTTCACGTGTCCCAACTCAAGAAGTGCTTCAAAGATCCAGGCCGTGCAGTTGATCACGAGACGATCGATCTTCAAGAAGACCTCACCTATCATGAGCATCCTGTTTGTATCCTTGACGAGGCTGAACGTCGCACCCGCAACAAGTCCGTCAAGTTTCTCAAGGTGCAATGGTCTCACCACTCCGACAAAGAGGCAACATGGGAACGCGAAGATCACCTTCGATCCGAGTATCCCGACCTTTTCACTCCTTAGGAATCTCGGGGCGCGATTCCTTCGAGGGGGGGCGAATTGTGACATCCCAAAAGTAATCCCCTCTAACTTCCATGTTTGTTTTCAATTATTGCATCATCATGACATCATCTTAGTGGTTGCATTTGTGGTTTTGCAAAAATAAAATGAAACAAATAAAAATGAGTTGCTTCCTTATGTTATCACATGCAATACTATTTTTTCTAAATTGCAAAAACAAATAATTTAACAACCAAAAAAAAAACTATTTTTGGACAAAGCAAATTAAAATGTTATTTTGGTTTTACAATTTAACCAACATTTTATGTTGGGAAAAATCAAAACCCTAAATTTTACTTTTGTTTTTATCTCTTTTCTTCTCTTCTCAAATTCTGTCAAAAAGAAGAAAAATAACCAAAACAAAAAAAAAAACTGGAGCTGGACCGAAGCCCAGCTCTCCTCCCTCTCCTTCCCTCTCTTCCTCTCCTTCTTGGCCCAGCCGAAGCAGCCCACCAGCCCAGCATCATCCTTGGCTTCTTCTCCGTACGAGAGCACGCCACCCTCGCGCGCCTGCCGTCGCCCGCGTCCGCGCCTCCCATGCCACCTCGCCCCTGCTTTTCCTCTATAAAGCAACCAGCCGGCCCCTCTCCCAACTCCAACCCTAGCCTCCCTCCTTTCCCTACAGCCGCCACCATCCATCTCCTCTTCTTCTCTCCTTCCCCCTCCGTTCCATCACCTTCCCGAGCACCACCTCCACAAAAACCAGCCGGAGAAGAAGCTTCGTCGCCATGGAGGACGCGCCAGACTAGCAGCAGAGGAGGAGCACGCCTGCGTCATCGACGACCACGCGCAGGAGCGGGATCCCGAGGAGTAGACACAAGGCCGGCGACCTCTTCTTCCCCGACATCGTCTTCGTCTTCTTCCCGAGCACGGCATCGTCTACCCCTGCACCACGTCGCCATCCGTCGTCCACCTCGTCGCCGATCTACGCCTCTCCGGCCTAGGGTGAGCACACCGCCGCCGATCCGGCCTTTCTCCACTCTCCCCTTGCTCTGGACGGTCGCCTTCGCGCGTCGTCGGTCCCCTGTTGCCAGTTCTCGCCATGTCGAGCACAGACAGCTCGACCACGAGCTCGTGCTGTCTCCTCTGCTCGAGCCTTGCACGAGCTGCACGCACACGCACACCAGCACCCGCACGCGCACGCACGTCTCAACCGCGCCGCCAGATCATGGTCACCGTCGGCCGTGCTCATCGCCGTTGTTGCCTGACGCCGGATGTCTGAAACCTGTTTCTGTTTTCAGTTTCAGTTAACCGCTGTCGAACACCTCTAGTGGATTCAGATCTACAACTTGACAACATCACCGCACAGCCCAACTGGTCCTTGTCCCTGTCACGCTTGATCGATCCAGGGATCGATTCCCAGTTCGGCCGAATAAGCCACCCCTCTTTTTCTTTTATTTCTTCCGGCCTGACAAGTGGACCCCCTGGTCCCACCTGTCATCCTCAGTGTGTAGTTTTCCACCCGGTGACAAAAGACCCAGATCTAGATCTCAGATCCAGATCTGGAACTTTTCCAGAAAAACCCAGTTTTCGAATCTTTTTGCAATGGTGATGTCGTTGGGTTGGGCTACATCATCCCCTCCGTGTTCATCGTGTTCTTCGTGTTCATCCACTTTTCCCCCTCAAATCCGTGAAGATCGGGCCAACCCCCTACATCATTTGGTATCAGAGCAAGGGTTGCCACGGATTTGCCTTTGTTTCCACCCCCATATCCACAAAAATTTTCTTTGATTTTGCTAATTTCGAAAATTTCCACCAAAAATAGCCTCAAATTGCTTTTGGTTCGATCTGAGATTCTTGTGAGTTTTGGTAGGTTTTGATCCGTGGATCCATTGCTATACTTGTTGATCTACCTCCCTTTGCGTTCCCATGGCCAAATTCCTTTGATTTCCCCTCCGATTTGGTGTTTTTCGGGCCGTTTTCCGCCCAAAATCGCCCATTTTCGCGTCCCGGAGGGTAGTGTCGGCCGGCCTCCAGCCCGGCCTGGGCTGGCCTCTAGGCCGGACCCCCGGCAGAAGCCGCCGGCCTCCAGCCCGGCCTAGGCCGGCCCCCAGGCCGGTTCCCCTGCTGAAATTTTGTTTTGGCCATAACTTTTCACTCCGGACTCCGTTTTTGGTGATTTTCGTCTCTAATCGAAGCTACGGACAAGCTCTACATCACCACGGCGGTTGATCCATCATCTATTGCCACCATATTTCGTGAGCAAGGAAGGGACATTCCACTCCAACGGGAGAAGATCGTCGACGAAAGGTATAACATCCCCGAACCTTCTCCCACCTTGCATCACTTGTTAGCCAAGCCATTTGTGCTTATCTTACCTATTGATACTAGCTCATCTATGATTGCTTGGGCTTTGCACACTTGATACCTCGTAGTGTTCCGAGCAAACCTTGTATGCGCTAGTTGATATAGTCCTTGTTGGCAAGCAAGTAAGAGGCAAAAGAGAAAAGAGAGTAAGAGGCCAAAAGAGAGCATATAAAAGAATCAAAAGAGAGAAAAGAAAAAGAAAGATCCTCATTGCCATATCTCTTGTAGGTCGCGCTAGCTCGATGAAAAATTCATAGGTGTGGTATCTTTGTGCAAATCTTGTAGCCCACCAATAAATTGCAATCGAGTTGGTTTCTCTCTTGTACTTGTGCGACCCGAGCTTTAGTCTTCGCTAGGTCCATCGCTAGCTCATTTTTGGTTGCACAAGTCCCACTTATCAAAGCGTGTGTTTCTATGTGCTTCACTCCTATCCTTTGAGATCGACTTGTATTTGCTTTGTGGTCATCGCGGTTCTCTACTTGCCTTTACAATATCTTGGTTTCCGGTTGTTCCTTTTGCTTTCCACAATTCATACCTATCCACTCATAAGCCGTGTGTGTTTTGGAGTTGCGTTTGGATCTTTGAAATTCAAGTCACCCGCATTCTTGTGTATCGGTTTCTCTTGGCATGGTCCACTAGTTCCAATACTATCTACTAGGTGAGGTTGGTTTCTTAGTTCCTTTCACCTCCACATATATATACACTTGTCTTGTGATTGACCATGTCTAGTGAGAGCGGAGCATCCTATGGAGGCCATGATGATGAGAATATGATGAGCGACAACGACTTCGGCGCGCCAAGCATGGATGACATCATGAGCGACAACGACTACGGCGCCCCAAGCATGGATGACATGGTGGACCTCGACATCGACTACACCTCTACGAGCATGGACTACATGGCGGAGAACCACCACTACTACGACTACGATGCCGCAACCGTCCACGACATGGAGAGCTACACCGACTTCGAGCCCACAAGCGTCAACGCCATGATGGACCACTACAACGACTACAACTCCAATGATGTGGCGGGACCCTACATGGACTACGACTCCTCAAGGCATGTCAAGGATCTGCCACGCGCTACACATCATGTGGACGACGACACCGATGATGAGTACCCACCTCGGCGATCCTCAAGACCAAGAACTCAAGAGCGCCACCGCCGTCAAGAACCTACAAGCTCAAGGAGACGGAGCTCAAGGCATCTTCGCCTAGAGGACAAGGAGACTCGCCCTCCTCCTCGTCGTCAAGCTACCTCACCCTCGAGACGGCGGCCAACGCAAAGTGCCTATGCACATGAGTCTTCGTCAAGGAACACCAAAAATCGTCATCGGCGTACGTCTACTCATGATCATCATCGACTTTACTATGAGGACTCAAGCCACTCAAGGCCACGCCATCAAGAAACTACTCCCACATGCAAGTTGGCGGCAAGTACACATCATGACGAGTCTCTTCCGCGTGCCATAACCAAAAGGGCATCCAAGAGTAGATCACACTCCAAGAAGGACCAGGGCATGCTTCTCAAACTCAAAGCCGACCTCGACAAATTGAAGACCAAGCTCGACGCCGACAATGCCAACTTCGAGATTGAGCAAGCCGAGCTCAAGACCATCCGTGAGGACTTCATCGCCAGCTTATCCAAGTTCTTCAAGCCCTCACATGACTCTTCACCGAGCTTATTGTCCACACCTCTACAAGATGGTGACCATGAAGATGGCGAGAAGACGGTCGAGCATGGGATTTTCCCTTCGACCAAGGAGGCGAGCATTGAAGAGGCTACCACTTGTGACGGCGAGCCAAGTGAAGAGGTTGAGCATGGGAGTGTCCCTTCAACCAAGGCGGCGAATGGAGTTGAGACTACCGAGCCTATCCCTATGTGCTTAAATGATAAAATGGTACCAATCCCATGTGAGCATGAGAGCCACCTAGCCCACTTGAGTGAGAGTGCAAGTGAGTTGAGTGCCTCCACCATATGCGAGATTGAGTGCTTCCACTTTGAGGGAATGAGTGATACACACCTTGAGTTGGGAGAGGTAGTTGATAGGTCACGTGGGGCCATTTCGATTTCTAACAACTTACCCTCTACCTCTAGTGTGTTCTCTCATGTTCTACTAGGTTCCATGGATGATGAGTCGCCAAGCCTCGACATGATGGTGCCTATGATGGAGAAGATGTACATGGAGGATGAAGACGATGCCACCCCATGTCTACATCATGATGAACAAGTCGGCCATATGGACGCCGCTACCTCTACCACAACACCTACTTCTCATGAGCGGGACTACAAAGGTACGCATATGGGTGTTGATGATGCCATGATCCCACTAGTGGACATGATGACTAGTGATTGCTTGCATGATGTGGATGTTTCTTTCGATGTCACCTATGATTCTTTCATATTCCCATGTGATACCTTATTCCAAACCAATGTTGATCCTGTGGAATTTCCTATGTGTGATGATCTTACCACATGCATGCCTTGCTATGCATCTTTCCAATTTTCTCCCATTGTTGCATCCAAGAAGTTGAACAATTTCTCTTTCCAATGCTTGGTTTGCAATAATGTTAATATGATGTCTTATGAGAATGCCCCCATAGCTTTCTCAAAATTTGGAGATTCTTCCTTT